>OW804098.1:127513033-127566162 GCA_942159475.1 Sthenelais limicola | reverse complement strand
GAGGGAGAGAAAGGAGAGAGGAGAGAGAGAGGAGAGAGAGGAGAGAGAGAGGGGGAGAGAGAGGGAGAGAGAGAGGAGAGAGAGGGAGAGAGAGGGAGAGAGAGGAGAGAGAGAGGGGAGAGAGAGGACAGAGAGAGGGAGAGGAGAGAAAGGAGAGAGAGAGGGAGAGAAAGGAGAGAGGAGAGAGAGAGGAGAGAGAGGAGAGAGAGAGGGGAGAGAGAGGGGAGAGAGAGGGAGAGAGAGGGAGAGAGAGGAGAGAGAGGAGAGAGAGGGAGAGAGAGGAGAGAGGAGAGAGGAGAGAGAGGAGAGAGAGGAGAGAGAGGAGAGAGAGGAGAGAGAGGAGAGAGAGGAGAGAGGGGGAGAGAGAGGGAGAGAGAGGAGAGAGGAGAGAGAGAAGAGAGTGGAGAGAGAGGAGAGAGGAGAGAGAGGAGAGAGAGGGAGAGAGGGGGAGAGAGGAGAGAGAGGAGAGAGGAGAGAGAGGGAGAGAGAGGAGAGAGAGAGGAGAGAGGAGAGAGAGAGGAGAGAGGAGAGAGGAGAGAGAGGGAGAGAGGAGAGAGGGGGAGAGAGGAGAGAGAGGAGAGAGAGGAGAGAGGAGAGAGAGAAGAGAGTGGAGAGAGAGGAGAGAGGAGAGAGAGGAGAGAGAGGAGAGAGAGGGAGAGAGAGGAGAGAGAGGGAGAGCGGAGAGAGGAGAGAGAGGAGAGAGAGGAGAGAGGAGAGAGAGAAGAGAGTGGAGAGAGAGGAGAGAGAGGAGAGAGAGGAGAGAGAGGAGAGAGAGAGGAGAGGAGAGAGGAGAGGAGAGAGGAGAGAGAGAGGGAGAGAGAGGGAGAGAGGGAGGAGAGAGAGGGAGAGAGGAGAGAGAGGAGAGAGAGGAGAGAGAGGGAGAGAGAGGAGAGAGAGGAGAGGGGAGAGAGAGGAGAGAGGAGAGAGAGGAGAGAGAGGAGAGAGAGGAGAGAGAGAGGGAGGGAGAGAAAGGGAGACAGAGTAGAAAAGCAGAGAGGGACAGAGAGAGAGAGAGTAGAAGAGGAGGTAATATCACATGTATACTTTGTAGCAGTTCCCAAAGTGAATAACATAAAGTTCATTAACAAAGCGCCTGAGGCCATGTGTAACTCTCAGGGTAAGAGTCCTACACTTCCTACACTTCCCTCACATCTACTCACGGCCAGCAAGTCTTACACCACTACTAAACACATCTATTATCACTATTTCTCTCACTATTCTGATAAAATAAAGTAAATTCTCCAGTATTTCCACCGTTAGTGGATGATTTACTGATTGTCCCACGCCTGGTGGCGCTACAGTAGCCGCAGGCTGAGGCATAATTCACCGCCAATAAAAATGGAAATCATTTTAATTTTTATTGCATTTTACATGATTGATGAGAATTTCTTATTTTGATGCAAGTAATTGTTATGAAATACAATCTTGAAGAATGCGTCGGGACGCGTTTGATGAGAGAACAACACGGAGATAAATTATCTCACGAGACAATCTGATAAACAATATACAATTGTAGTAATTTTAACTGTCATAATTTTTTTTTTTTAAATAAAAACAAAGATGTGTATGAAGGAGGGAACAACAGGGGCTTATAGGAGCAGGGCTCGGGTTACTGGGGTGATATATCTGTGTATAAATACAGACAGAAATGTACAATTTAACTTCGCTAATCCTCTCAAATAACCCAAATTTCAGATGAAAATAAAGTTCAAAATACAGTTCAACCTAACCAAACAGATGGCTAGAATCAATGCAATGCTGAATATACTCGAATTTACCAAGTATTGACCAAATTGTAGCATAATTTAGCATAATTTACTCAATGTGTACAGCTGCCAATTGTACATTTTCTGAAAATCTGACCCATATGTCTGCATATAAATACAGACTTATATACAGACTTATATGGCTGAAGTCGCCAGAAAATATACAATTCGCCTTCACCAATCCTCCCCCACAAAAAAAAACGAACTAACACAAAAATGGTCTTGAAAATTATATTAATTTGTATTTCCACCGTCTTCATATCATATATCTACTGTTAACTACAAGTGAGGAAGGAGGTCAGCTCTGCTGCAGTAAAATAAGGTAAGATAAAATAAGAGGTTTTTTATTTGTCTTTAAGATGTACAAAAATATTTTGCTTATGAGGAAGACAATATGGTCGATTATCTTATGGGAAAAATCGGATGAATTGACCCACATCTTCCGGCAATTACCGTGTTTTGGAATAAGGTTCAAATGACTAAAGAGTTCTATGTCTAAAGCTACTTGATAAATGAATGATAAAATAAGATAAAATATAGTTCTTTCCACTCCTCCTTGTATTAATGTTTATTTCGACCGTCTGTACATCATATATCGACTGTTAACTACTAGTGGGAACATGACGTAAGCTCTGCTGTCTCAGTCCTTTGCGCAAGTTCCATGACTTAATTAAGTTGTTGTATAGTGTTTATTTCCAGGTTCGACATAACAAATACATATAATAGTAACAATAATTCTGGAAATGGGTCTCCCTTTCTATGGTAGCCTTAACTCTTCCAAGGGGTCCCTTGTACCTTAATCAATTAATTACAATAAGTTTCCATGTAGAGTATACATATCTAGCAAAATTAGAGTTGAATACATTATTGTACGGACATTTCCCTATGGTTTTATGCAATAAAACAGTTGTATTACATATGCTGTTTATCATTTGTTTTAGAAACACAAGGTGGGTGGTTGCATTCTAACGAACACTTCACACACCTTGGGTTATTTGTGATGTGTTTCAGGAAAATGAGTCATAAGTCGCAAAAAATAGATTTTGAGATATCATTATATTTGAAAAGATGAGATCAAGCTGATTCCAATAATAGTAAACAGTCTAGTAATCTAATAAGTGTTTCTAGATTTTAAGTTTAATATTTTCGTTTTTGAAAAAATAAGTTTCCAATATTTGTGGGGGTCAATAAACAGTAAAGTAACTAAATATAGTCCATATGAGGACCTTTAAAACGAAAGGATATATTACATAGATCGTCCTGAAATTTGATACATCGATTGACATAGCTATAAGTGAAAAACCCTAAAAAAAAACTAGAACATTCCAATAATGTGATCTTGTGAAAAAAAACACTTTGTAAAATATCAATTTTGCGACTTATGACTCATTTTCCTGGAACACATCACATTTGTGTCTGTGGGTGGGTTCGCGAGGTCTCATTTGAGGTTCGCCCTCCCATCCGTTTGTATTCTATAGAACACTCCTGCATTAGTCTTACAGTCTTACATTATAGACTTGTATTAACACAGATACAATGTTAATGCAATGTAGCAGTCTAACATATAAATGGCAATAGGAGTCTGTAAAGAGTATAATGTTCAAGTCTAATTACAGTCAAAACATTACAGAATATACCAAGTTTTACTGAGTATTTACCAGTATTCAGCCTAATTTAGCAGGAATTGACTAAATATCATGTGTTTGTGTTCCTATATAAATGTGTAGAGCGGTTCATTGTACAGTTGCTGAAGCCCTGATCCAGTATATGCCGGCGGAACATCAAAGGCAGGTAGTATAGGCTATAGCGGCGGGTATAGGGTCAACCGCACCGATTGTTATCAACATAACATAGGGGCACGTTGCATAACAACCTCTTACTGATAATACCTTCTAATCGTACAAAATGAGAGACAGAGAGGGGGCAGAGTTGGAGATAGAGGTTAGAAAGTAAACAGACAAATAATATTTTGTTTACCCTTCCTCCCCTTTCGCCCCCCTCCCTTTCCCCCTCCCTTTTGTCTAATAATTTTTTTATTTTTAAAGAAAAGACAATTTATCGATGGTACAAAGAAGTGAGGTTACAGAATAATATTGTTATAAATGGATTCATGATTCAGATTACATCTGCCCATATTTCAATTCCAATTTAAGTTAAGTGCATAGCACCCGCGGTCGGATACCGAAGCCAAGGGACGATACAGATTTCCTGCTATGTCCCGCGGATTTTTTTGTATTTATTTTCCTGTTAGTTATCAAAATGTACTCGAGTATGACAGATTTATTGATGAAATTAAATCTATTTTTGTCTTGGTTGACGTTGACGTCATTGTTTACATCATGACGCCTGTCATGACGCCTGTCATGACGCCTGTCATGACTCCTGTCATGACACATCTGCGTATTTCTATGTGCCATTTTTTCCGACCCGCATGGGTCAGGACTATATTTTAGAACTCAAAATTATTTAATTCTGCACTGTCATGTACATTTATTTTGCTTACTGCTTTGCAATAAATTACTCTAATTAATGTATTCAATTATTTTTTTAAATTTTGCGACTCATGTATATGTACTAATACTATTATCGTTAGAGAACTATATTCATTCCATATCAGCTGCGGTATCAGCCTCAGGACTGAGTTGCGCTCTCAGTGTTAACTCAATGGGCCATGCGTATTGACCACAGCCAAAGGTGAAATACTGAAGGAAATTGTTAATTAAGGATTAATGATTAATTAAGGATGTATTACTTTGTTGGATTATATGTACAGGGTGGGACTTATGGATAACAAACCTGGCAGACTGTCATGATTAGAAAATGCGTCGGTGATGGTTTTAATATCTGTATTGCTCTTAATTAAATTGTCTTGTGTATAGTTATTATAGATGTGATCGTATGGATTACAAGATTTTGCTATATATAATATTCAATTTATAAGAGTCAGCAACGACTGAGATAGTGTATTCGTTACATAATGTTTTGCACTGAACAAAAATATCCAAATACAAATACGCACCGTGCCCCTGCACACAGGCCTGATTGTTATCAACATATAGCTATATGTACATAACAATAAACAACCCTCCCTGAGCACCAACCTCCGGGCACAGAATAAGTTAAAACAAATTTCAAAAAGTAAATAGTGTTTCTAACAAGAGAGTATATTATGAATGCAGGATTTAATAGCCAGTCTACATCTCAAGGTCTGAAGTGGCTTGCACTGATTCTGATTCTTACTGATGTTTTAATAAAAGTATGAATGTATTATTTTGTTTTTTTTATTTAACATATTTATGCAGCCATAAGTGATAAGGATATACAAGGCTCACGGGGGCTATTACTATAATATACCTTATAAGGAACGTCCTACATCCCAGACGCTGGGATGTATGGCATTTTGCATTATTCTTTGGTTATATTTACTAGTTATGAACATATATCACAGCTACCATCTTATCCGAAAATGTCGCAAAATATTGATTTTGAGATATCACCATATTAGGTGATATCAGTAAAGTAACTAAATAATATACTCCATACAAAGGCCTTCAAAGCTCAGAGATATATTTAATACAATGTCCCGAAATTTGTTACATGGATTGATATGACTATAAGTGCTAAACCTTCTAAATATCAGAAAATTTCAAGAAAGGGATCTTGTAAAAAAAAGACTATGAAAAATATCAATTTAGCGACTTATGACTCATTTTCCTATAACACATCACAAATAGTTTATCAAACTTGTCATGTATCTTGTCATGTCTTTGTGTACACCAGAAATATTGGGCCAATGGGTACCAATGGAAAAACCTCACCCAGAGAATCGTCAATCAAGTTTAACCTACCCAAACAGATTGCTAGAATCAATGCAATGCCGAATATACTCGAATTTACCTAGTATTGACCAAATTGCAACCTAATTTAGCAGAATTCACTAAATGTGTAGATCTAGCAATTGTACATTTTCTGAAAATCTGACCCATATGCAACACACAGGCGTTATGTGCAACACCGCACTGCATGGCGAATGTGTGCCTCTGTGTGTCACAGTGGCGGGAAAACCTTCCTTGTATTGTGGCGCCACACACGGCAGCAGTAGCAAACAACGTCAAGCTAGTGTGGAAACGTGCATATTTTCCATACTACATACTTAGCGCCTACATGGAGAAATGGGTCCCAGTTCTTCCCACAGGACCCTCTACTTTTTAAGATAACATATGTCTATCATATAACAGATAAGTTTCTAAACAATGTAAAATAAAATAACAATAAAACAAAGCACATACATACTTCTTACCTCGGGTCATAAACAATACAATATACAAGAACAAGGAGTGAAATTACTTGAATAAGTAATTGGATCTCCAATGTAACAATCTTTTACATATACTTAATAATACATATAATAGGAAATACTTTAAACATGCAACCATCCACAATATAGTTTAGCGCTCCTTTCCTTATAGGGAAGTGGGAAGATGGAAGGGGCGGGGAAAGACCAGATGATTTGGTCATTTAAGTGTCATTTAAGTGTCCTTAAACGTCTGCTACCCGATCTCTTAATGGTATCTGGTAAAGGAAATACAGAGGATTAAATCTAAGACAGAAGGAACTTCCCCCCAAAATTGGGTCGAGGGGGACCCCCATGGCCCATGGCCCAGCTGTTTATTATGAGGATGTTAACTGATTAACAGGGCCTAATGGAATATGCCTTCCTCCACACCTCGACATCAGAGAGAAATCTCCGCACTATAATTACCCTGCCTTAAACTATAGGCAGCTATATAAAATATAAACCAGTTTTCTGTGCTGGTTATGACTATTAAATCTAGTAACAACATTTTAAGAAAATTATTTAAGAAAGTGACATTGTTCTCATCCTTAACAAAACTCAATGTAAACTATGCTAAAGAAGGATTGAAAACATTTTAAACAATGTCTTTCAATGTAAAAAAAACCCCTTAAACTAGATGAATGATTGATGAAATAGATGAAAGAAAATGTCAATTTCTTGAGCAAGTATTTGCTAATTATTAAGAAACTGACCAAATTACAATACAAGCATGAAAACATGACCCATACTATACTGAGAGAGTGTGAACGAGTCAGACTATATTATGGAGTTCATGGTCCAAAACATATCACAATTATGTATAAAAAAATATGTATTGATGTCGAAACTAAGAATGAATATTTATATAGATTTAATAGAGTTGCTTCTCCAATGTCATGCCATTATGATGATGAAACCATAGCTTTGTGCCAAGTTTTTATATTTGTTTTACAATACATGAAATATTAGCATATTGGATGACACAAATGGTATTATATACCTGGATGGTCTACTCTATAGTGTGTACAACTGGTGCAAATGTCTAATAACAAGTGTAGGGAGGAATATCGCACACAGTGGGGGGGGGGCGGGGGGGGGGGGGGGCGGGGGGGGGGGGATTTGAATGGGCCACTGCGCATGTCTGGTACAGTGTATCATGGGATGGATTTTGATGAATTCTGACATACGGATATTTGGGGACATTTTTATAAAAATTGCAAGAATGTTTTCACAAATATCACAGCTTTTATAAATGTTCTATGAAAGCCAAATGCATGATGGGAAAGATGGGTACTTGTGTTATGGGAACATGTATAACACATAGATATTGACATCAGATCATAAATAAATAGTCCGTGCTAAACGTGGCATGTTTTCTATAGATTTTACACTGTACCATAAGTCCCATAATGCCATGCGAATCAGGATTCAGAATCTCCTTGTAAATCCCCTATTGTTAGTAAAAACTGATAAGTAGTGTACACTATAAGAGCAAACTTGTATGGAACAATCTTTCAGATCATATACGTATGCAGGAATAGAGAAAGTTTGTATGTTTGAAAACATGGTACATTTACAAATAATGAAGAAGAGATAAATTACTTATACGGTTGGCTAATGGTAAACCTAATGGCTAATGGTAAATTTGGTAAAATGACTTTTAAATGGGGTTTGTACAGTTTTCTGATGTGCCTCAATCGGTTCAAACCCAAACTGAGTGCCGTTTGCTATAAAAAGGGAGGCTTCGCCTAGGGATTATACACCTACCGTTCACCAGCAACCCCTCAATGTTGGTAGTTAATCCTTTAATATTTTGCAGGTTATTGTGAAGTTCCCCAGGTTTTTTTTTTTTTTTTTTTTTTTTACAACTTTATTTATAATGGGTGTGCAAAATCCCAAAATAGGGTTTTTCACGAGCCCCAGCTAAAACATTAAGCATACAGTTTACATTGGTATGTCGTAGTGGAATTAACACAGTATAACAAATTGTATAACAATTATTCTGGCTGCTACAGGTGTCTCCCACTTCACTCATACATACATCTTCATTATTCTTGGCTACAAATACTTTTTTGACAAAAATGAAATTAAACGAGCAGTTTTTCCCTCACACTGTGTCTCTATGAAGATATTTAATACAGAAGAGAGGGTGTCAGTGTCCATGGGTGCAGGATGAGGTTTCATAATATGCTCTTGTTGTTGTGGTGAGGTGTACGTGGGTCAGATTTTCAGAAAATGTACAATTGGCAGCTGTACACGTTTAGTAAATTCTGCTAAATTAGGCTGCAATTTGTGCAATATTAGGTAAATTCCAGTATATTCAGCATTGCATTGATTCTAGCAATCTGTTTGGTTAGGTTGAACTGCTTTTTTAACTTTATTTTGGTCTGAAATTTGGGTTATTTGAGAAGATTGGCGAAGGTGAATTGTACATTTTCTGAAAATCTGACCCACAATATTGTGTGTTCAGACACGGGCATAACTCAATAAATCATTGTATCTCACCGCTAGTAAATTTTTCTTTTGTTTTTAATAATGATGATAATAGATTTTTATTTCCATAACACAGATACAGTGTTGTTATAATATAATGTAGCAGACTAGAAAATATTTATATGGAAATAGGAGTGTGCTTTGTAAATTGTACAGGTCTACCAAATACTTCTTGAATTTCAATAAATCATGAGGTTTTTTATTCAGGAAAACACATACATTTCATTCAAAACAATATTCTCAGTAGAGCCTGATTTTAAAGAAGAGAAATGTTACTGATGAAAATAAAAGTTATAACTAACGAGTTGGTTGAAGGAGCGTGAATATTCTAAGTGACTGAAACCAACAGATTTATTAGACATGCTTTCAATCATGAAAATAGAAAAAATCGAGTCATGAATTTGAATTTTACCGATGATCTTCCTAGAAAAACAGATACGGTTGCCATGACAACCCCACGCAAATCACTAGTGAAATACGCACTATGCGTAAATCCCTCTAGATACGTTGTTTTCAGAGCAATACGTGTATAATAAAAGGTGATAATGTTATAATACAGTACATAAATGATTACCGGACACATATTACAACGATTTATTGCAGACATCATTAGTCTAGTCAGTCAATATCCAATCATTTTCTCGTTCTATATGAGTGTATCATAAAAAAATTCGAAAATAGAATGCCGAGCTTCAAACAAGGAAGGGATTGTTTACATCACCGCCAGTATTATTCTTTTTTAATAGAATTTTACTTCTGAAGTCAAGACACATTTGTCCAAGGTTACACCATATTTCGTGAGATTTGTGTTCTGGACATTTTTTTTTTTTTTGAACAGATTTTTATTCAGGTGCAACAAGGCAGTTGGTTGAATATGGTTCAGGTAAACCCGATTTCCTACCTTATCCCGAGTTCTCACTAATTCACTAGGTATCCAAGTTTGCAGTGCAGGTAGACAAATTCTTTCGTTTAGTCAATATCAATAGGTCACTTTATGAACGGAATAATGAAATGAGATGGGGGTGATTAAGGATGGATGATAGGAGCCAATGTCAGAATAGTGAAGATCAAATCAGTGTAATTCTCATGGCTATATAATAAGGAGCATCTTATAGTGTCCATACAGCACGACCTATAATTGTGATGTGTTTCAGGAAAATGAGTCATAAGTCGCAAAATTCATATTTCTCAAAGCGTTTTTTTCATAAGATCACATTATTGGAATCTTCTGATTTTTGGAGAGTTTGTCACTTATAGTTATGTCAATCGATGTATCAAATTTCAGGACAATCTATGGAATATATCCTTTGTTTTAAAGGTCCTTATATGGACTTCATTTAGTGACTTTACTGTTAAAGACCCCCAGAAATATTGGAAACTTTTTTTTTCAAAAACCAAAATATCAAACTTAAAATCTAGAAATACTTATTATTTTATTAGACTGTTTACTATCATTGGAATCGGCTTCATCTCATCTTTTCAAATATAATAATATCTCAAAATCAATTTTTTGCGACTTATGACTCATTTTCCTGAAAAACATCACAATTATAATCAAATTGCAAGATCGATTCTTATGGTTTTTGACATGGATATAAATGCCTCGAGGTTAGCAAGTATGGAAGGATTATATATACCAATTCACCTTTGGTGTCCAGTGCAGGGCTTTCTGGAACATCTTCTGTAGATCTGCTTTGCAGAGGAATAGTTTCCTGTAAGTTTGATAATCGGAATAAAATATCATTTCTAGAATAACTGTAATTCGGTGCTAGTGATTGAATATTTATTGGACCAGATTGCAGCGATCGAGTCCAATAAATATTCAATTACTAGCAGCGAGTTCCATTCAGTATTTATTATATGTCCCTAGCATAGAAAAATATTAAAACATAAACCTTTGATTTGGATTTTGAATCGTCATAACACCTTTACTTGGACACAGTGCATCTATATATGGGTGAAATACTCAGATAATGCACATTTGGCTGCTCTACACATTTAGCAATTATTGCTGAATTAGGCCGAAAATGTTAAATAGTCTGTGTATCCGAATATATTTGGTGTTGTTTTAAGTATATGTTTGGCTATTTTAAACTGCATTTTGAAGCTAATTTTTGTCTTAAATGTGAGTTATTTGAGAGGATTGGTGAAGGGGAATTGTACATTTTCTGGCGACTTCAGCCACATATGATTGACGTAACTGTGATAGTGCTGAATGCTATAAGTGGGTTGGAGTAGAGTGGGGGAGGGGGCTGGGGCTGGGGTGGGAGTGGGGGTAGGAGTTGGGGGTGGGGGGTTGTACCCTTTACCCCAGCACATTAGATGTAAAATGTACAACAATCTAACCGTGACAATAGTATATATCTAGGGTTGAGGGATGTCACTAGGGCATGTTGTGCTGTTGTGACCTTTCTGCACTAAACTAGTCCTATAGCTACATTCTCACTATTGTAAACATGTTACTCAACTAGTCCTATAGCTACATTCTCACTATTGTAAACATGTTACTCAACTAGTCCTATAGCTACATTCTCACTATTGTAAACATGTTACTCAACTAGTCTTATAGCTACATTCTCACTATTGTAAACATGTTACATTTTCTGAATAAGTTCAGTAAACAGTTTGTGCTTGACTTATGCAATGTTCTGTAATTTCCACAAAATGTTAAACTAATATCCAAAGAGTTCCGACAAACGTTAAAAATTGAATTTAGTTCTCACTATTAGAAAAATGTACAATCGGCAGCTCTACACATTCAGTAAATTCTGGTAAATTAGGTTGAATAATGATAAATACTTGGTATATATATGAGTATATTTGTAGTTGTGTTGATTTGAAAATTACGTTCGTTTAAGTTCAACTGTATTATGAACCTTTTTCTTGTGTTAAAGTAATGTTATTTGATATGATTGGTGAAGGGTAACCTGAGTATTAGCTAGAGATGCCCTTAATAAATCTTTGGTCTCTCAAGTTTTTTATTTATTTTATCACTTGGATGAGATTTATAAACAGTCTGGGTTCACAACCTCTCAGATCAGATTAGACTGATATGTCAGTGATTGGACGCCTACTGCGCTTTCCTGACCCTGGAGTAGGCGTCCTAATGGGATCATAATGGCATTTGGCAGTTTATGGTGTGATGCTTTCCCTGTTTGGAGGGGCTTGCTAAACTCTGAGCCTAGACTGGAGAGGCTTTCCCTCAGTTTGAAGGAACTCTCGCGAATCTGAGCCTAGACTGGAGAGGCTTTCCCTCAGTTTGGAGGAACTCTCCGAATCTGAGCCTAGACTGGAGAGGCTGTCCCTCAGTTTGGAGGAACTCTCCGAATCTGAGCCTAGACTGGAGAGGCTTTCCCTCAGTTTGGAGGAACTCTCGCGAATCTGAGGCTAGACTGGAGAGGCTTTCCCTCAGTTTGGAGGAACTCTCCGAATCTGAGCCTAGACTGGAGAGGCTTTCCCTCAGTTTGGAGGTACTCTCTCAACTCTGAGCCTAGACTAGGTAAAGGGTTTCTGCTAAACCGAGCATAAAATGTACTTAACCAAACTTTGGTCTGTGTAGTGATGTATTTCACCGTTAGACTGAGATGGACGCAACATAATTTAATCCATGGACTTATTTGAAAAGGAAATTACCTGTAATAGCCACCCAACACTAAATGATGTATAAGGGTCAGATTCTCAAAAAATGTATAACTGGCAGCTGTACACATTTAGTCAACTATGCTAAATTAGGCTGCAATTTGGTTAATACAAGGTAAATTCGAGTATATTTGGCATTGCATTGATGCTAGCAATCTGTTTGGTTAGGTTGAACTGTATTTTGAACTTCATCTTCGTCTGAAATTTGGGTTATTTGAGAAGATTGGCGGGGTTAAATTGTACTTTTTTGAAAATCTGACCCATATAAATTGGGAGTGCTGAATGGAGGTTGCCTTAAAGCTGCACCCTGGATTGATTTTTAGAATTTTAAAAATCAAATGAATCAAGTCACATTTTTTTTTATTGTATCAAAGGCCAATTACATAATATTTATCCGAACATTTGAAAAAAAGTAGTGTATCACTTAGTGATGTCTTTGTACGTTGCCTTATGAAAAGATCTCATTAATCGATTCAGAACCAATACAAACTCAAACATGGGCATAAAATAACAGTGTTATGTCTTCCACGAATATCCATAGAAAGAGCAAAAAATACTCATGATATAATACTGTTTACAGTCTGTAGTACATTAAATACACAGTCACAATATAAAATAATTTGTGCTACGCTAGACCGTCCCTTCTTACAAATTCTTGTTTGACCATTTTATTGAAGGTATCTCGGTCTCCCTCAGTCCTTACTTCTATTGGAAGCTCGTTCCATATCTTTTTGATTTTGTAGAACACACTACCTCTGTATTTCCCTGTTTTAGGTCTCTTTAGTTTAAACATTCCTGTCTGCCTACCATGAAGCCTACGACCATCATTCAATAATGGTTCATATTGCTCTTTCTTTCGAAAAACTATTTTCAAGGCAGTAATCTCTGCTCTTTTTTCAAGGGGCAGTATACCTGACAGTGTTTTTATTTCATCATTTGTTCTTTCTTGTCCATATGCCAAACGCAAGGCTCTATTCCATACTCTTTCTAAGAGTCTTTCCCGCACTTAAAATCATAAAGTTAGAGAACTCCAGAAGGGGGAGTACATAGGTTTTGACCAGACGACCACATAACTCATTAGACATGTACTTTCGTCTTCGTCTCAATTCAGATAGTTTCCATGCTGCGGTCGACATTGCTTTCTCAATATGCTTTTTACAGGACATATCTTCTGTAATGATTGTTCCTAGGTACTTAAAAGACTTAACACGTTGTATTTTGACATCTGTACAAAGCAGTTCGCCAAAATCATTCGAGAATCTTCTAGGACCAAAGATTTGGTAGATTGTAACAATGCTATTCTCAGCTTAAGTTAAAGAACAAAGAAGTAATATCTCCATCAAATTTGATAATCGTTAATTAATTTACCTATAAAAACTGTTACATTATACATTAAACTCAGCTAATATCTGTCAAAATCTACATATTTTACACTTTTTTGGTCCATTGTTTTTCAACCCATCTAAAAGTTTAAGAAATTTTAAAGGATTTGTGTTGTTTTTGCTACATGTATCTTTCCTGCGGTACCTTCACTTATTATCGCTCATTGGATTTTCTATTTTTGCAAACACTTTAACCCTTTAACCCCTCCACAATAGCTATAAAACACAGTTTAACGGTAACAATGCGAGAAACTTTATCTGCTTGTTTATGTATAGCTGCAGGTCATCCTATAAGGCAGGCCCAGCTTATTTACTGCACAGTATTTTTTGAGTAGATATTTTATGTGGCGTTTATAAGGTATGAGATAAGCTGTGGAGACCATGAGGTTTATACACTATTATTTACAGTAGTGGTGGTGGGGGGGGGGGGAGGGGGGAGGGGGGAGGGGGGGTACTTCCATTGGTCAGTGCTTCAGAAAATGTACAATTGGCCTTCTCCAATCCTCTCAAATAAGCCAATTTTAAGACTAATATGATGAGGTTCAATTACAGTTTACTGAATATGTAAGCTTTAATGAGCACATTTAGTACATCCTGCTACATTAGACTGGAATATGATAAATACTGGGAATATCTTAGTGGATATAGATTATTGTAGAGGGATTATGTAGGGCTATTGTGGCCTTAACTCCACAAATCAACATGGCCAATTCTTATGATTGACAAAGCAACATGGGCTGCCAGAGACAAACAACAAAACCTGACAAACCAAGCCTGACAAAAACAACAAAGACCTTAATAGTCCTCAGCGACAAAAAAAAAGAGCCATTTAACGAAAATTAAGCGACAAAAGACAAAAGAATTTTCTTAGTGACAAATGACAATTGCTGTTTCTTGGTAGCGACAAGAGAAATTAGACACCCCCTCCCCCCTCAGGAGCCCCGCCTCAGGAGCCCCCCTCTGGAGCCCCCTTCAGGAGCCCCCCTCTGGAGCCCCCCTCAGGAGCCCCCCTCAGGAGCCCCCCTTCAGGAGCCCCCCTCAGGAGCCCCCCTCAGGAGCCCCCCTTCAGGAGTCCCCCTCAGGAGCCCCCCTCAGGAGCCCCCCTCAGGAGCCCCCCTTCAGGAGCCCCCCTCAGGAGCCCCCCTCAGGAGCCCCCCTCAGGAGCCCCCCTTCAGGAGCCCCCCTCAGGAGCCCCCCTTCAGGAGCCCCCCTCAAGAGCCCCCCTCAGGAGCCCCCCTCAGGAGCCCGTCATTTGCTGATGGACCCTCTAATGATTATTGCCCTCAATGTACTGCGCATGCCTGTTTATAATCTAATTATCAGTTGTCATCACTTACAGATGGGACCGCCCCATTAACTGTATTGAGCATGGAAATAAAATTACTTAAATATATACATATCTGCTGAAGTGTTGTATAAAAATACTAAATAAAAGAAAAATGCTATGTCTGATATGTAAATGAGTGACATTCCACTGTATAACAACATGGTCAACACTTGGTAAAAACCCTGATATTGGGCGGTAAAGAACACCCAGAACAGGGAAGTGACACCACTCTACCTGTACCTACTGACAGTGTGACAGTGACAGTGTGACAGTGATGGATGGCCCTACAATCTGTGCAACACACAGGGTTAACATATACACAGCGAGTCTTATAGCAGACCAGTGTACATTGTATTCAATTATATCTATATTCCATATTCTACATCCATGCTGTATGATAAATGGCTCGGGGTGTGTGTGGGTGATTTTGACAAGGAAGGAGTCAGATTTCAGCTTGGCAACAGTGATTGTCGTGTTCAGCACACCCACATTAGCCAGAGAAGTGCTGATGCACCTTTGTACTCAAAAATGCCCCTTGCAGGATTAAGAATGTGTTTAGGTGGATTTTGCCTAGTCTACTAGTGTAATATTATAATGTAACTATTGTAGACTCACCAATACTTATACTTATACCACAGTACATAACCCACAAGTGTAATATTATAATGTAACTATATGGGTCAGATTTTGGCAGCTCTACACATTTAGGAAATTTTGCTAAATTAGGCTGAAAAATGATGAATACCGGGTATATCTGAGTATATTTGGGATCGTGTTGATTCAATTATCAGTTTTGTTATGTTAAACTCCATTTTAAAGCTCATTTCTGTCTTAAATTTTGTCTGGATTTTTGAGAGGATTAGTGAAGGCGAATTGTACATTTTCTGGAAATCTGACCCATAAATAGTAGACTCACCAATACTTTCCAACCTACAGCAAAGCTAAATGTTTTGTGTGGCAACAATCCATCAAAATTTGAAACCACTTTTAACAATGTAGCAATTGAAGTAAAGGTTTTTTGCTCGGGTAAACAGATCTAGTGGATAGTATGTGATAGCACAGGGTAATTGTACCACTCTACCTTATCATGGTGTGCCATCTATAGATGGTACAGCGATAATGGGGCTCACCAAGTGCCTGCTACAGATCGTAACATTGAAGTATGGACAACATTACAATTGGTACCTGAGTGTAGTCGCCAGAAAATGTACAATTCACCTTCACCAATTCCCTCAAATAAGCCACATTTCAGACGAAAATAAAGTTCAAAATACAGTTCAACCTAACCAAACAGATTGCTAGAATCAATGCAATGCCAAATATACTCGAATTTACCTAGTATTGACGTTATATAGGGCGTGTATGATGAAACCCTGTAAATCAGATATTTGAATAAAATGTCCAACAGGAAAAGCTTACACTCCAACTGTACAACTATAGAACCTCAAACAGTTCATTTTATTATGGTCTACACCATTTTGTACCTTATATATCCTAGTTCTCCATCAGAAGTTGGAAAGTACCTTTATTTCGACCCTGTCAGGATCCCCAATCTTTCTGAACTTAGAGTAATCGTTTCCCAGCGGACAGGGCAACTATATCAACACAATGCTACGCTCGCTCCCATTCACTGTAAACACACAAATAAATCTGTGTTAATTCATGGCCCATCATTCACCTTCTTCACAAATAACACAAATAACACAAATAACACAAATATCCCTAATTCAGCACGAAGATCTGCTTCAAAATACAGTTACAGTCCCACATAACCTAACAGATTATTTGAGTCAACACAATATCAAACATATTCAGATGTACCCAATATTTATTATTTTTAACATAATTTAGTAAAATTTAGAAAATGTGATTGTACATTCTCTGATGATCTGATCCATTATAAGTACACTATGTGACGATCTGACCCGTATAAATAATGGTTTCTGTGAAACCTGATAGAGGCAGATCCACAATTGCTTAATCGCGGCAGGGAGGCCGGGTACCCAGGTAACACATTCACGTTAACTTAACGCCGATTTAACCCGAACTTTACAGCAACTATACGTCAATGGTTAACGTTAATCTTCACATGAATGTGTGGACTCAACTTTGTGCAATATTAATGTCAATATTAACGTGAATCTTAACATTAATATTAGCGTAAGATATCCATAGGATTTATGTTAGTCTTAACCTCAATTTATGATTATAAGGAGATCTGGCCATAGACTCAGTGCTTAGAGGTCAGCCTCGCTCTAGCAACATAATTATATGGGTGAAATCACCAGAAAATGTACAATTCGCCTTCACAAATCCTCTTAAATAATCCAATTTTAAGACAAAAACGGGGGTGAAAAAGTACATCAGTACAATTGGCAGATCTACACATTTAGTAAAGTACAAGGTATATCTGGATACATTTGGTATTGATTATTGGGTTGGTCAAAGATCTGTACGCTCGTTTATGTTGTAAAATGTACAATTGGCCTTCGCCAATACGGAATCCACTCAGATATATTCGGCATTTATCATGTTTCACTCTAATTTAGCAGAATTTGAGAGATGTGTAGATATTTAGATTGTGCATTTTCTGGAAATCTGACCCTAATGATGAAGAAAACCGACCCCACCACCACCACCATTATCATATCTCTTCACCCTCTTCTTTTCTCCTCACTCCCTACTATATGGAAACCAGAATTTTACCCCATCTAACTGAATATCCTACTTCAAATCAAGACCTGCTAACACTAAGAGTACAATCTCCGAGTACAAAGTGGCAAAGTAGTGTCTTATCTTATCTTAATGTACCTATTCTTCTCTTACCTTTCCCAATCGAACCACCTATTAAGCACTAGTTCAAATATCCAATTTGTATATACAAAACTTGTTGATTATTTTGGTATGTTAAATTAGATACCTAAAATTAGATACCATAAGTCAGACTCTTCTTCCTTGAAGCGTAGCCAACACTCATGATTAAAGACTCCAGTCAAGAGTGGCACAGCAACGACTTCTATTAATGTAAATATTGTACCTTATTGTATATACCGGACATTGTCACCTGGGGCAAGTGAAAAGCCCAATTGCTGGGACTTGAGCTACCCAGTCTAAATAAAAGCTTTAAAAAAAATATTACAGGTTAATTGTGGATAACAGCAGAATATTGATAAATTCAGTCCTATAAGTTATAATATGAGTGAATTTGGTAAGATTTGTTTAGTCGTAATAGCTGGGAATATAGCTTTAAACTAAACAAGAGTTATAAAGTAAGGAGTCTTGGCTGATTATCTCCCCCCACAGACAGGTTGATTCAAGACATGCTAAATTCTGATCAAAACAAACCACTTTTTTTGAACGGCTCACCTTGGAAATGCACATTGCGCTTACATTGCACTTGTCTGTTTGGTTATGGTTAATATTGATATTAGTGTAAGATGAATCATGTCTATATCTGCAGCTGTCTACTTTTCTTTCGTCTATTTTAATACATATTGTTATTATTATATCTCTCCTATTTTGCACACTAACTGTCAGTGACTGTTGTTAAACTACCAGTTGTATATACAAGTATCAGGTGAAATAGCAAGGTATAATGTACATGTATGCTAAATAATTACAGTTGTTTTTTATCAACAGCGAATGTATTTCTTATGATGTGTATATGTGTTGATTTTTTTTAAATAGAGGCCTAAATGCAAAAAAAATCGTTGATGTAATGTACTAATATATGTAACATGAAAAATTGTTTAAATTTTTATTATTGAGATTTAAATCTCACTCTATTTGTCATGTAAGTACTGAAGTTAATCGACAAACTTGTTAATACTTTATAGGAGATGAGACATATGACATTTTGAAAATCTGCCTAATAAAAATGTAAAAAAAGCCCCAAAACATAAAGTAGGGAGTCCCGGGCTGATTATCTTCCCCCACAGACAGGTTGATACAATACACGGGTCAGATTTTCAGAAAATGTACAATTGGCAGCTCTACACATTTAGTAAATTAAGCTAAATTAGGCTACAATTTGGTCAATACTAGGTAAATTCGAGTATATTCGGCATTGCATTGATTCTAGCAATCTGTTTGGTTAGGTTGAACTGTATTTTGAACATTATTTTGGTCTGAAATTCGGGTTATTTGAGAAGATTGGTGGAGGCGAATTGTACATTTTCTGAAAATCTGACCCACATGTTAAATCCTCTCCACAACAAACCGTTGCCGCTAACAAAGGCTGGGAACATAAAACTGTAGCTTTGTTTATTGCACAGGTTCATGTTACAGGAGCCGTGAGATAAATACAGCCAACCTTCACAAACACAACACTACACCATCAATCAACAGCACAAAATCACTCTCATAAATTGTAAAATCTTTTTTTTTGTAAGATAAATTGTAAAATCTTAAAAAAAGTGAATCTCAGTCTGATGAACAAGGAGGGCGGGGGGGGGGGGGGGGCGTGTTGCATATTGTATGTTTATTTAAAATCATCCAAGTCATCCAAGATATCACTTCACTAAATGATGAGATGATACAAGAAGGTAAAGGGGAAGTAGAAATTCATGAAGTATATTGTATATTTTTGTTAATATTAATGTTAATGTAAGATCAAATGTATCATGTCTAAAGCTGAAGCTGAGACCAACATTGCTGAAATGTAGCACTTGTGGTAATAAAATAAACTACACAGACCTCATAAAATATCAAACAGAGTTTAAATAGTGTTATTGCTATGAAAATAAGCGAAGAAGCATGGATACTTTATTTCGTAGTGAGGCACTACTATTGAACAAATGACATTATAACGTACATTCAATACTATTTCAGACAATTTCATGATTTGTAAAACATTGATTCATTAGTATAGGGCTATACTGGAAGACATGTTTTCAAGGCTTAGCTTCCTATTCATGTATTATTAATATGTCAGCATGTGAATAAAAGTCTTATATTATGTATAGAATACAATATTAGAGGATTTTGTCTTGTTGTTTTGCTACAAGCTTCTAAAACGTCCTCATTTGTATTATCCAAATCCTTTCCAATGATGACTTCACTTATTATCGCTCACCGATGGCAGTTTTCTCATGGCCGTTTCTACTTCAAATTCTTGTGTAAACATGAATAAAAACAGTGGAATATTGAAGATTTCATTTATAAATATAAGTAATATTATGAGTAAATATGGTAAGTTTTACTTCATCATAATAGCTGGGAATGTAGCTTTAACTAAACTTTATCACATTCTACCATGTATACAGTGCATACATGTATACACTGTATACAGTGTATACATGTATACACTGTATACATGTATACAGTGTATACATGTATACATGTATGCACTGTATACATGTATACAGTGTATACATGTATACAGTGCATACATGTATACATGTATACAGTGTATACATGTATACATGTATACACTGTATACATGTATACATGTATGCACTGTATACATGTATGCACTGTATACATGTATACATGTATACATGTATACATGTATACATGTATACACTGTATACATGTATGCACTGTATACATGTATACACTGTATACATGTATACATGTATGCACTGTATACATGTATACAGTGGACATCATTATGACGCAGGCTCTGTTGCCATGGTTTCCTGACCACTGCTCCGTCACTAATTAATTTCTGGATATTGAGAATATTTGTAAGTAAAGAGGAACAAATTCATATAATATAAATAAATAGGCAAATTGGCCCGATTGCAGTAAGTAAGGGTAGCGAAACAAAACACTATATCATCTTGAATCAAGATACTGATATCGTAACATCACTATATAATTATGTCATTGTTTTGTTTTTAATCTTGATTTAACTCTATATGAAATGCATCTAAAATCAATGATAACTCTGCCTTGGGAGAGATGGTAACGGCTGGGAGAACTGGATTTGATCTAGAAGTCTGTATGTGTACCTGTTTGTCTGTATTTGTCTATTTTACCTCTTTATTATGTACAATGTAAGCTGGATAAATAAAGTAGTTTCTTATCTTTTCTGATATGGACCCCGGGCAATGCCCTATAGCGTTCCATATCACCCGCTAGAAGGGTATAATACATGACTTTAAAACTTCAGTATAGTGTATTAGAGTGAAATATCTCTGTAATTCTTACAATAATTCATAATTCTAGCTGATATCTCAGGTTTGTAAATTTAAATTACACATTGTAACTCATTGACCCAGCTAGGAGACAAGTCTGCTTATATCTAGAAAAACTTCTTTCCAAACGTTCCCTTAAACAGTTGTCATGTGGGTCAGATTTTCAGAAAATGTACAATTCGCCTTCACCAATCCTCTCAAATAACCCACATTTAAGACAGAAATGTGCTTCAAAATGAAGTTTAACATAATAGAACTGATACTTTAAATCAATGCATTACCAAATATACTCAGATATACCTGGTATTCATAATTTTTTAGCAGATTTTAGCAGAAATTACTTAATATGTACAGCTGTCAATTGTACATTTTCTGAAAATCTGACCCATGTGTAAATGATGTGAATGTGTAGGGGATGAGTGTGGGGTCCGTGAGCGATAATTGGGAATTTATCACCACTATTATTCACCTGACAATACAAGTCTAATCAAATGCTGGATCCAATTACCGCCACTATACAGCCCAGGTCACGGCCCGCCGGCCTCGCTTCGTCCCGCTTGTGTAAATATCGCGAGATCTCGAGAAATCTCGGTGAAAAATCACGTGATAATGTGATAAAAGTAGGGACGGGCCATCAACACCCGCGCGGTTGTTTAATCTGTCTGGTGATACCTGAATTGGCTGGGTAAAAGTATGGGAGCAGGTAAGGTGTTACAACGCAGTGATTGTTTTACACGCTAGGTGGCCAGGGCGGGGGGCAGGTGATTTGACAGCCACTCATGGGAAGGCATTTAAAGCGGCTTTCTCAGCTATTCCTGAATACATTATCTCACCAAATCTACCCATTATTATTGCCATTCTGCACAGGTATATGGGTCAGATTTTTAGAAAATGTACAATTCGCCTTCACCAATCCTCTCAAATAACCAAACTTTCAAAAGAAAATAAAAGTTCAAAATACAGTTCAACCTAACCAAAGAGATTGCTGGAATCAATGCAATGTTGAATATACTCGAATTTACCTAGTATTGACTAAATTGCAGCCTAATTTAGCAGAATCTACTAAATGTGTACAGCTGCCAATTGTACATTTTCTGAAAATCTGACCCATATGTGTAGTGCTTAAATAATGCAACAAGGACAATATTGTGTAGTGTTTAAACAATCTAGCACCTCATTATAAATGTTATGAATAATAAAAGACCAATAATTATTTGCTTACAGTTTGCACAAAATTAATTTCTGTTCAAAATCTCGAGTTCACATTCATTTTTCTAATATCAAAAAGTAATTTCAGGGAGATCATTTCCAATGGGCTGCAAAGGGCACTGGTCGAGTTTTGTTGGAATAAAGCGTTCCTGAACACTTAGAATATGTTACAAGTCGATAGATAACAATTCTTGCTCTTTTTGTTTTGTCCATTACCCAAGCCCATAGAACTGGAAAACAAAAAAGTGATCCTTAACAAATCTTACCAAATTTATACTCATATCATGACTTATAAGTAGCTGGATTTGTCATTATTTTGCTGATGTTTTATTATGTTTATATCAGAATTTAAAGTAGAATCGGCCGAGAGAAAGCTGTCCTTTGAGCGATAATAAGTGAAGATACCACAGGACAGGCCCAGTAAAACACAAATCCGCCACAATTTCGTCAAATGACTACAAAAAGTAGGCAATCTTTGGCTTTTGACCGACGTTAGCTGAGACTGCAATTATATTTAAACTTTAATGCAAGCCCAGGACATTGATTGATACAAGCCAATGAGAATGATTGATACAAGCGATGGAGAATGATTGATACAAGCCAAGGACAAGTCAAGGTGAATGATTGACAAGTCTGAGGAGCGGGTGTAAATAAGGTTAGGAGCTGTAAGAGCCTCATCCCTCTCTGCCACCAACACCGCGCCGCTAGATGTCACTGTGGCAGGCCGCACGTCAATGTAACGTCAGGCAACGTCAGTGTAACATCAGTGTAACGTCAGGCAACGTCAGACGCTAGCGACGTGTTGGAGTTCCTGATACTATTGAAAGGATGGATTAGGGCTCAGGTTACAGTCGTCACGGTGTATAGCTGGGGGGGGGGGGCTCAATAATAGAAAGAGGCATTGGGTATCGAGGGGGAAAAGGAAGAGAGAAAGAGAGGGAGGACGGAATCGGAATGGTGAAGAGGAGAGAGAGGACAGAGGAGAGTAAGGAGAGAGAGGAGAGAGGAGAGAGAGGGAGAGGAGAGAGAGAAGAGAGAGAGGGGAGAGAGAAGAGAGGGAGACAGAGGGAAGGAAGAGGGGTAGAGAGGGGTAGAGAGAGAGGGAGAGGGAGAGAGAGGGAGAGAGTGAGGGAGAGGGAGAGAGAGGGAGAGAGAGGGAGAGAGGAGAGAGAGGGAGAGAGAGGGAGAGAGAGGGAGAGAGAGGAGAGAGAGAGGGAGAAAGAGGAGAGAGAGGAGAGAGAGGAGAGGGAGAGAGAGAGGGAGAGAGAGAGGGAGAGAGAGGGAGAGAGAGGGAGAGAGAGGTAGAGAGAGACGAGAGGGAGAGAGAGGGAGAGAGAGGTAGAGAGAGAGAGGAGAGGGAGGAGAGAGGGAGAGAGAGGGAGAGAGAAAGAGAGGGAGAGAGAGGGAGAGAGAAAGAGAGGGAGAGAGAGAGGGAGAGAGAGGATAGAGAGGAGAGAGAGAGGGAGAAAGAGGAGAGGGAGGGGAGAGAGAGAGAGGGAGAGGAGAGGGAAAGAGGGGAGAGAGAGGAGAGAGAGGAGAGGGAGAGAGAGGAGAGGGAGAGAGAGGGAGAGAGAGGAGAGAGAGGAGAGAAGGGAGAGGAAAGGAAGAGGCAGAGGGATGGAGAGGGAAGAGAGGGAGGGAGAGAGAGGGAAGAGAGAGGGATATAATCATCACAGTATATTGTTTGTAAATAAACTGTATATAGTTTATGTTATAAACTTTGTATTACCGATAGCTGTTGTGGTTTTATCATTAGAGAAAGAATCCTCTGCGCTGTACGAGATAGTAAAGGTAAAGGACAGCTCACACTGCCACAGTACAAGAGTTTATAAGTTTATGTTTAGTGGCAACCTTCTCCTCTTACTGCCACATTCATGTATAAATGGTAACAGTGCACGCCTGGGTACAGATAGGTTTGGTGGCCAGCGCCTTATAACAATATTTAACTTTCCATTTTCAGCTTTACATAATGGTGTCGGCTTAGGAGGAGTAGCGGGCTGGGGATGAGGAGGCACTGATATGTGTACACCTTCCACTACTTCCATACCCGGTTAGTTACGACCTGAAAGGGTTCTAGCTGGAGCTATACCTACCATAGGCAGAGACTAAACAGATTAATAACCTCCATTTTGAGCCTGTTGGTGCACTGTTTGTATAATCCCTAGGTCATTAATGCTTTAGTTGTTAATCTATATTTGGGACTCATTCTGGGCTATAGTTTATAATGCACAAGGTAAAGCTGAGGATATTATCAACAAAACCTATAACTATGTGTATTAACAGAGGAAACCCCCTCTCCCAGGGCTGCTATACCTCTCCCAGGGTAACTATACCTCTCCCAGGGTAACTATACCTCTCCCAGAGCTACTAGAGCTCTCTCAGGGCTACTATATCTCTCCCAGGGCAACTATAGCTCTCCCAGGGCAACTATACCTCTTCCAGGGCAACTATAGCTCTCCCAGGGCAACTATATCTCTCCCAGGGCAACTATACCTCTCCCAGGGCAACTATACCTCTCCCAGGGCTACTATAGCTCTCCCAGGGCAACTATATCTCTCCCAGGGCATTTATACCTCTCCCAGGGCAACTATATCTCTCCCAGGGCAACTATATCTCTCCCAGGGCAACTATACCTCTCCCTGGGCAACTATAGCTCTCCCTGGGCAACTATACCTCTCCCAGGGCAACTATAGCTCTCCCAGGGCAATTATACCTCTCCCTGAGCAACTATAGCTCTCCCAGGGCAACTATAGCTCTCCCAGGGCAACTATAGCTCTCCCAGGGCAACTATAGCTCTCCCAGGGCAACTATAGCTCTCCCAGGGCAACTATAGCTCTCCCAGGGCAACTATACCTCTCCCAGGGCAACTATAGCTCTCCCAGGGCAACTATAGCTCTCCCAGGGCAACTATACCTCTCCCAGGGCAACTATACCTCTCCCAGGGCAACTATAGCTCTCCCAGGGCAACTATAGCTCTCCCAGGGCAACTATAGCTCTCCCAGGGCAACTATAGCTCTCCCAGGGCAACTATAACTCTCCCAGGGCAACTATACCTCTCCCAGGGTAACTATAGCTCTCCCAGGGTAACTATAGCTCTCCCAGGTCAACTATAGCTCTCCCAGGGCAGCTATAGCTCTCCCAGGGCAGCTATAGCTCTCCCAGGGCAACTATATCTCTCCCAGGGTAAATAATGTCAGAATACGTACATCAGATCTATAGGTTTACAACAATGGGACACACAGGCGGAGGGTGTGACGGTGGAGTGACAATAGCCTGACTCTGTCACATACAACTCTACCGCAAAGCTCACCACCAGCGCCACCAGGTGAGGATTAGTGGAATTACTATCTATGAGTGGGGGTTTAGCGGTAATACATATAACATGTCCTGGTACAGGCGGAGGTACCAGCAAGCACTGAGATGCACCCTGCCAGCATTACACACTGTTTGTGGTGGATTGTGGGAAAGTGTGTGTGTGTGTGTGTGTGGGGGGGGGGGGGGGGGTTGAAGTTACCCAGTTTAGTTTATATACAGGATAACTAACGAGTTGGTTGAAGGAGCGTCAATATTGCACAAGTTATGTAGCAACAAGTCTGATATTATTGGTCGCCATGACAACCCGACATAAATCACTAGTGAAGTACGAACTATGCATAAGTTACTCTAGATACATTGTTTTCAGAGCAATGCGTGTATAATAAATATATATACTAAACTTTTTAGAAATAAAAACTATACATATGTATAGTTGTTTTGGATCACCCAAGTGTAATATGGATCTTGGGGTTCACCCAAGGGTAATATGGAACTTGGAGATCACACAAGGGTAATTCTGTATTTATTCTTCTTTCCCCAATATTTGAGGTGAGAAAATAGTGAAAATTTGCTTGAGGTTATTCCGTCTTACCCTCTTGGAAGGTATAATAAATATATATTTTGACCATAACTGAGTAGACTCATGAGGAGAGACAATTGTTTAACAAGATTCCCTTACCTGCCCCTGCCACCCTAGGAGGGGTAAGTGTGTATATGAGGGGGTGGGGGGGGCAGGGGTGGCAAGGGGTGGTAAGGGGGGCAGGTAGAGGTGTGAAAATGCTCTTAGTAAAGTCCACGGTGGTAAAGCCAGACCCAACACGGGCGGGTTATCCGCTGATCCGCGGTATCTTTATCTAATCTCTACCAACATGACAATGTCATGTGTAGCAAGCCAGGGAGCTGGTGGTCTTAGGCCCTAATGCAGGCCCCAGGGTGATATCATGCACCCTCTTACAGGGGTAGAACAGGGTGGGTCATTTCACCCCTTTTGTGATTCCTCAATTCTCCCAGGAATTACCCCATTCCCTCCTGTCCCACAATTATCCCATTCCCTTGTGTTCCACAATTACCCCATTCCCTTGTGTCCCACAATTACCCCATTCCCTTGTGTCCCACAATTACCCCATTCCCTTGTGTCCCTCAATTACCCCATTCCCTTGTGTCCCACAATTACCCCATTCCCTTGTGTCCCTCAATTACCCCATTCCCTCCTGTCCCACAATTACCCCATTCCCTTGTGTCCCTCAATTACCCCATTCCCTTGTGTTCCACAATTACCCCATTCCCTTGTGTCCCACAATTACCCCATTCCCTTGTGTCCCACAATTACCCCATTCCCTTGTGTCCCACAATTACCCCATTCCCTTGTGTCCCTCAATTACCCCATTCCCTTGTGTCCCACAATTACCCCATTCCCCCCTGTCCCACAATTCCCCCATTCCCTTGTGTCCCACAATTCCCCCATTCCCTTGTGTTCCACAATTACCCCATTCCCTTGTGTTCCACAATTACCCCATTCCCTTGTGTTCCACAATTACCCCATTCCCTTGTGTTCCACAATTACCCCATTCCCTTGTGTCCCACAATTACCCCATTCCCTTGTGTCCCTCAATTACCCCATTCCCTTGTGTCCCACAATTACCCCATTCCCTTGTGTTCCACAATTACCCCATTCCCTTGTGTTCCACAATTACCCCATTCCCTTGTGTCCCACAATTACCCCATTCCATTGTGTCCCACAATTACCCCATTCCCTTGTGTCCCTCAATACGATCATTTCGACATACTATCCTCAGCTGTAAAAGAGGTAGGGAAGAAATATTTCCGGTCAAGAACAACCTACATGTATATTTCCGGTCTAGGCCTGATTCCCAGTTGCCAAAATGTTAATATTGATTACTCAATTTCCTATTCAAATACCATTAAACAAAGTTCAGAATCAAAATGACCAGTATTTTCTACCCCAGAAAATGTATAATTCCGAAGTTATTTGTGTAGGAACAATTGTAAATTAGAATGGGAACAAAGGTCGCACTCCCGCCGCCGTTGGCGCGGAAGTGAGCTTGTGTGGCGCAGTAGTGCTGAATGCACCTTTTCTACCTCCTTTTGCCTCTTGTGAAGAGCCAACTAGGGAAGTCGCAACGCGCGTATTACCCCATTCCCTTGTGTCCCACAATTACCCCATTCCCTTGTGTCCCACAATTACCCCATTCCCTTGTGTCCCTCAATTACCCCATTCCCTTGTGTCCCTCAATTACCCCATTGCCTTCTGTCCCTAACTTACCCCATTCCCCCTGTTCCAGAATTACCCCATTCACTCTGTCCCTCAATTACCCCATTCCCCTGAGCCCCCTCCTCCACCCCTCACCCTACTCTGCCCCTGGTGGGGTAAGAGCGTATTTAGACCGTACATTCCAAACCAGGAAATGTGGTTATGATTCCCTCCCGTCAACAAGCACCTAATCCTGCACCATATCTCCCTAATCTTCCCTCACCCACGGACGCCATCTTGTTTGCTTTTCTACAGTTTTTCTGGGCATATTTCTGTACATGACTCATGGAATTCCCCGCTTGTGGGTAGAAAGAATAACTACTTATAAATTATATTTCAGTGGAATTTTTTTCGAAGTGTTGTATTCACAGGATATATACAAGGGAATGTCTTCATTTTTGGGGTGCCTATAATGCTCCTGGTGGTCTGAATCACTTCTATTATATTCATTGTCTTTTTGTATAAGTAAATCAGCTTATATAATAAAACTAACGCTTCTTGTGGCCTAAATCACTTCTATTTTATTCATTGTGTCTTTTTGTATAAGTAAATCAGCTTGGTCTTAAAATAATGTTGTATTACATAATGTTCAATGCTGAATATAATATTTAAAAACAAAAACATAACCTTGCTCTGTTAATACACATAGTTTTAGGTTTTGTTGATAATATCCTTGACTTTACCTTGAACATTATAAACTATAGCCCAGAATGAGTCCCAAATATAGATTAACAACTAAAGCATTAATGACCTAGGGATTATACACAAACAGTGAACCAGCAGGCTCAAATGGAGGTTATTAATTCAATTCAATTCAGAGATTCTTTTATTTGTGGATCTTTGTACAAATCAGGTTATACAGTGTCTGGTTACAGTTATAAACCGAACCAGGTCTTCCAAAGGTTGCCTGGTTAATCTGTTTAGTCTCTGCCTTGGTATTATTAGGCGGGTAATTGTAGAATACAATTGTGGTGCAACTAATGGGGCATGCCCTTTCAACTGGCTTGTTATAGTCTGTCTGCAAAGTAGTTGACACATGATTCCTTGAAACCTTTAAGGGTAGGGAAAAGTGGGGATTTCTCACTTCTATTTATGACCCTTTGCCCAGTGAGCCGCTCTTTGCAATCAACCATGGGGAAACAGGGCCAGTATATCCAGCTCTTCCTTCCATCTAAGCAAACCAACAGCTGCTGCACATGGAACAGAGACAGTGCAATACAATACAGCTGTATATTTGGCCATGGTCGATCGCAAACGGCTATGGTCGGTTGCAAACAGCGAATCAGGGGGCAAAGTTTTGATGTCAAAAGTCCCCCACTTTTCTCTCTCTTAAAGGAATTAAGGAATCACGTGTCAACTACTTTTGGGACAGACTATAGTTAACCTGTAGCAAATGTCAGGATTATTGTTTTATAGCGTGGACAGTAAGGAGTATATTTAACTACATCACTGGTGACTGTCCTTCCAGAAATATCACTAAGTACTGCAGTCTTACTCACTCCCACTCCTAGAGCAAGCGAGACAATAGAATCCCTCATCTAATATGTGACGTGTTTTAGGAAAATGAGTCACAAGTCGCTAAAAATGGATTTTGAGATATCATCATATTTAAAATGATGGGATTGAGCCGATTCCAATGATGGTAAACACTAGGACACTTAATAAATATTTCTATATTTTGAGTTTGATATTTTTATTTTTGAAAAAAAACCGAGTTTGCAATGTTTCTGGATGGGTAATGTCCAGTAAAGTAATTAAATATACTCCATACAAAGGCCTTCAAAACATAAGAATATATTTAATATAATGCCCTAAAATTTGGTACATAGATTCATATGACTACAAGTGCTAAACTCCATCAGAATTAGAACATTTCAATCAAGAGATATTTTGGAAAAAAACACTTTGAAAAATATCTATTTTGCGACTTATGACTCATTTTCCTGAAACACCTCACATGTTATTAATTGCAATTCTGATAAGCATTCTTACACTCAATGTGAAGTGGTTTGAATGTAACAATATTAAGATAAGATAAGATAAGATGTTGTTTATTTGTCCTTGAAATTACAGAGCTGTGAGTTAGGGAATAAAGACAAATAGGTCTACATGCCTTATGATACAGCTAGTGTACCATCTCTTCCGGCCGTTACCGAATTTGGAAGAGGAATAAGAAATGAAATGAAGGGATAATATAAAAATAGAGAGAAAAATAAAATTAAGAATATAATAAGGCTAGACTATAGACAGGTCTAGGTCTGGGTTGTTTCAATACAAGTATCAATAAAACAAGTGATGAGGATATAGTTCCTCGAACAGGGTATGGAAATAAAGAACATTATTTCCTTAACAATTAAAAAAGAAGATTAATAGATATCAACTTGAGCAGGAATAAGATACATTATTCCAGCTAGGAATGTTACATTATTATTACCCATTGGCGCCATTACTGGCCCAATTGAAACATCTTACCACGGGAATTGTACATAAACCCAGGTAAAATAAAATATTTAAAAAATAAAAAAATACACTTCTACATTGTTCCATGTTGAATTGGTAACAATCTCACTAAAACACTTTACCACAGATCTACCCCTTTCACTCCTCCTCCTTGCTTCTATCACTCTACATCTCAAGGTCAACGAGCACTCCAAGGTCAACGAGCACTCCAGTAGGCGAGGTGGAGGAGGTGGTGGAGAGAGCATCGAGAAACTGAAGGAAAATTCATTATTTGCGGATTTGTAACCATGGTAAAACTAATTTTGATGGGATTGGGAAGGTTTTACAATGGACGCAGCTCATTGTATAATTCTACATGAAGACTGTTGTCAGGATTTTCTTTTACTGAATTATATTAAATTTGATTTATATATTCCTTTGTGTTCTGATGAGTTCTCTGTTCACAGGCTTCCAACTGTCGCCAGATGTCGCTTCTGATCCCCGCCAACAATGTCAACTTTGCATATGATATGAAATACATTATACCAACTTTTTTTTAAAAAAATACATTATACCAACTTATCTAGTCAACTCAAAGTATTTGAAGGTATAACACTGGTGAAGGTAAAGGTTATGTATTTGAGTTTTGATTTGCATGTTTTGATTTGTATGTTAATTCATTTTGAGATGAAGGCCTTGAACTGCATTAATCTTTACATGAAGTTTATTTGTAGTTTGTTGAATATAAGATCAATTATATCTACTTCTGGGACTATCTATCACCAAAACATACACAAATATCCACCATATGATCTTTGTCTGAGTTAATTTTGTGAGAAAAAGTCATATTTCAATATAATTGTTATCAAGTAGAAGTTAGGAATGAATCACCTATAGATGGAAATGTTAAAGTATGGCCAGATTCAGCCATGTTTATAAGGGATTCTTCTATAGATGGAAGTGTTATATTATGGCCATATTCAGCCATGTTAGTAAGGGATTCATCCATAGATGGAAGTGTTAAATTATAGCCAGATTTAGTCATGTTTATAAGGGATTCTTCTATAGATGGAAGTGTTAAACTATGGCCATATATAGCCATGTTTATAAGGGATTCTTCTATAGATGGAAGTGTTAAGTATAGCCAGATTTAGCCATGTCATGTCTATAAGGGATTCTTCTATAGATGGAAGTGTTAAAGTATGGGCAAATTTAGCCATGTTTTGAAGGAATTTGTTTAACAGATGTATGTCATTTTGAACTTATATCACCTCTGACATCCTCCTTTGATCCCAAATAGCATTTGATATAAAAAGGTAGAATAGTTATGATCTGTAGGACCAACCACCACAATATCAAGGTGAATGCAAATATGTGATTTTATTTCACAACTTCTCGAATTTTCACTGATATTATTATTTTATTAACAACTTTTATTATGTCACGAAGTATATAATAATGATAAGAAATAATTTCAAACATAAACTTCAATATTTCTATTAAATCAATTTATTCAACATGAAATATCGTACAAAAGTGTTTTTTTTTCAATAAAGCACAAAAATAGATTGAGAATATTTCCATAGGAATGCAATAATAACACAGATACAAACGGGAAAGACTAGAAGACGAAGTATAGCTCAAAGATAGTAAGGCTATTATAATATTAAATAATTAAATAAAATTAGAATCTCCACAAAAATCTCACATGATGAACATAGTATCTATGAGACCAGATCAACTGGTATATACAGCTACATGTCTGGTCAATACAACAATATAACAGCAATTGGGCTATGCCCCTCCCTCGGGGTACCTTGTGCCCCAGAGGTATACAAAGTAAATATATAATTTTATATCACGATCGGGGGTTGTACGCCCTGAAACAAAATGAAAACCGACCATTGTATAGCATAACAGAGAAACCACAAGTGAATTTATGCGTATTTTTTTAGAGGCTTCCAATTGGTCAATGCCCTATGGACTGTTCTCGCTAGGGGAGAATCAGGTGAAATTTGATCTGGTGCAACAGTAAATTCTGTTAATGTTCTATGACGTAATAATACTTACATGATTTATATTTATTCATCAAACATATCTCATCTCTAAACATGTCCTTTGCACATTGTGTATTGCGTAATTTGCAATTCAACTGTTGAGCAATTTTATCCATGACTCCCCCTAGCCAAAAATCAACCGCTGACGTTACCCTGGCGCATGACGTCAAATCCATTCATGACATCATACGCTTCAGGTTTGACAGTCAATTGTAGCGAGCAAGGTAAATAAAGAGATTGTTTCTGACTTTTTTCTAAATATGAGATCATGATATAAAAATAGAATGTAACTGGAGCAGTGTCTAGGAGACTGTATACAATGCCCACTCATTTTTACCAACCGGAGGATCTCTCTCGAAACCTAGCGGCCTCTCAAGAGATCCTCAGGCCAGTAAAAACTTGTGGGCATCATATACAGCCTCCTAGACACTGCTCGAGTTACATTCTATATTAGTATCTTTCTATCAACCCCACCCTTGGATTATTAGGAGTAGTGGTATAAGCCTGACTCCTGTTAAAACACCAGAATTAAGAAAGGATAAAATTATTCATATACCTCAAATAATAATATATCCTTTTATTTTAAAAAAATCGGGATATTAGTATAAAAGTTGACTTGTACTTGTGTAACAAGAAAACAAGCCAGTGGCTGCAGCAAGATGAGAACATTTAAATTTAGCCACCGAGGATACAGGGGCTTTTCACGGTCGGTCCCTACACAGCGTGTGAGTCAATGGGAAGGTTGGGGAGGTGCATTGGGAAGGTTGACCACACAACCATGTCTCACTCTCATATGTGATGTGTCAGAAAAGCTAAGTGGTAGAGCATAAAAAGACCTTTCTTTTGATATAAATATCATTCATCTATAACTATTTGCCTGTTTTTTTACATTAGTACTAACATATCCATAAGATTTAAACAATGCTAAGGAATATTCTAATAACATCCGGGCAGGGGAGGCAGGCTTGTTAACAGAGATCAAAGGGAATAGAAGTTCCCCCAATTTGCCAATAATTAATACAAAAGAATACTTAATATTACTTGTTATTCTATAAACAATACTAACCAGTATTGCAATGGCACATCCCTCCTGTACCTCACAGACCAGCACAGCAGACTATTGATGCTTATACAATGCACAGAAGCTTATAAACATAACTAAACAATCTCAAGAGATCACAGATTATACAATAAACTTTATAAATAATCCTCATGAATATTCCATTGGCACATACCTCATGTAACTCACATACTGAGGAACAAGCAGACTGTTGGGACATTTACAATACACAAAGGTTTAGAAACAATACTAACCAATCTCAAGAGATCACAGTACTATAACTGACCATATTATATGATAAACTTTATAAATAATCCTCATGAATATTGCAATGGCACATGCCTAGTGTGAAGAGCAGGCATAGTGAAGAGCAGGCAGACTGTTGAGACATGAAATACACACAAGTTTAGAAACAATACTAAACAATCTCAGAGATCACAGCAACCTAGGAACCACTTTTGGCCTGAGTACAAGCCAATGACAAGGAAGCTACATGGCAGCCAGGAAGAAATACAAGATCACAGTTATTATGTTGAAGAATTCAGGGTCATTCTTCAATAATTATTTAGGGTCAGCAGTTGGGCGAGAAATGAATCAACGCAACACATAGAGAAGTATAGGGGCCTGGCAGATGCATTTCTGAATAAGATTTCAAATAAACATTCAAACACTCAAACTGTTGTTCCGAATTTTACAATGTAATACAATAAACTGTTCGATGAAGGGCCAATGGACCAGCAAGTCTCACACCTTGATTACACAAGTCCTTATGAACCAACAAGCTCCTGTCCCTCCTGTGTTCTGGGTGTCCCCAATATCCGCTATAATATAATAACATCTCCATAAACAATACTAAAGTATTGCAATTACTAAATAATACTACAGAATTGCAATGGCACATCCCTCCTGTACCTTGCAAATGAAGAACAGGCCAATTGCTCATTATAAGTTTTGTATATAATATACAAAACTTAGCAACAATACTAAATAATCTCAAGATCTCACAGTGACCATAACTTACAATTATTACATAATACAATAAAGCCCTCAATGAAGGAATGCTAAATAATGTTCAAATGTTCAAATGGCACATCCCTCCTGTACCTCACATAATGAACAGGCCGATTGTTAATGCTTATACAATATACAATACTAAATAATCTCAGGGGGTCCCAGCGACCATAACTTACAATTATTACACAATACTCTATACACAATTATTACACAATACTCTATAATTATTACACAATACTCTATAATTATTACACAATACTCTATAATGCTACAGACTGTCTCAGCCCCAGGCAGAGGATGTGGAGGCAGACTTGTTGGTGGCCAGGGCTCTGCGTGGCGGTGGCACAGACTTGGGTCTGCGTGCGCTGGTGGGGGACGGGGAGCGGGGGGACGCGGGTGCCACACGGTGGATCTCTGCTAGAGACTTGGTGGCTATGGTATAAGCGTTCTTGGGGATCATGTAGCGCCGCACGTGCTGGTGACTGGGGCACGTCACACCAAACGGGTAGCGACAAGTCTTCTGTCTGACGTACACGGTGCCGCCTGGTATAGGGATGTCATCTGGTCCCTGTGTGGGGAGAAATAGAATAATAGATACATGAGTATATATGCATAGATATAGATAGATTAATAGATATATAGATATAACAGTAGCGACATGTCTACTGTCTGACATACACAGTGTCTCCGGGTATAGGGATGTCATCTGGTCCCTGTGTGGGGAGAAATAGATACATGACTATATTATATATAGATATGAATAGATTAATAGATACATATATATAGATAGAACATTAGAGAACATTAGAACATAGAGTATGCCACTGATTTATGTCACAATCAATGAAGGGGTGCCACTGATATAATCACAACGTTCACATATTGGGAATAGTGAGATACAAGATGGAATCAATGATTGACAGGTATCAGGTAGAAACCTAAAAAAGTCTAAAAAAAATAAGTAAGCATGCCAACATTTAGAAAATTGATGTTGGTAGGAAAATATTCTATGAAAACAGTTTTCAGAATGTAACGAGTTGGTTGAAGGAGTGTGAATATAGCAGTAGCAACTCCTGCCATAGGCAAAGTGACGAATAGTGAAGCCAATGAGTCAGTTAACTGTGTTATTATATAGCCAAATCTTTTTTTGTAGTTTTTTGGGGGGTTTTCACAATTTTCTTTCAGCTTCCCCTTGGGGGTTTCTTTTCTTACAAACTCTTGTTTAAACAATACTTTCCATTTCATCTATTAATTTCTTCCACTTTCTGGTCCTTTTATTCCCTCTACCTTGTATAACGTTATTATATCCTTCTATCCCTAAATTCACACAGATTCATTGATACAAACTTGAAAAACTAGTATTATGGAACAATCGCTGTCTGTATAATATGCAACTAGTTATTTTATTTCACTTATTTTATTGATATGTTCAGCCGATAAAGATAACATAGGCTCTGTATATTGTTTAGTGGGTCAGTAACTTAAGCAGTATTGCTCGTGGGCAATACATGGTCGACCTAGTTTTTGGGACACTGTGCGCATGCATGCTTTCTGATCTTCGCCAGTTCCGGCCCTTCTTTGGAGCCATGTTTTAAAAGAGAATCAAGCAAAAGAACTTAATATTTAACAACTTATTCCTCAAATTCACTGTAGATCATGTTAATTTAACATTAGTTTAGTGTGCGGGGTGAAATAAACACAGAACAACCCTTCGATTCTTGGTGTCATGAATATTCACCGCCCCTTGACCGTCATCGGTTAATATTCACTCCTGCCTCAAACTCATGGTAGTTCTGTCTATATAATTATTATACTATATCAGTATATCTTGTTCAATTAGTCTAGTATGGACAATATTAAATTGTCCCATTTCCAGGAGTACATAAGGCTATTTGTTTAGATTGTATCACAATACTTAATTGATAATAAACAATGTACAATACAGAATGACTTTACCCAGTAGAAATGAAGCAATTTGACATCTAATCTTCTAACCACTGGTCCATCTATTGATACATCTACCCAGACATATGTGACTAATGACTGGGAGACTGACTGACCGTGTAGTACAGTAGTAGTGGGGGCGGGTAACCCTATCCACCCCACCCCTCCTGCTCTGCACCCTTACTGCACGTATACCAAGTCACAGCCTGCTTTTCTCTTAATTCATTGAACTGTTTACAACTATAATTTGTAAAATAAACCTAACGGAATTCTCACCTTTTTCTATCCACACATATATATAGGATTTGTCTAGATTTATATACGCCTTGGGCTAAAGGTATCGACAAGTTTAATACCTTTCCTTATTCCTGTCACTTGATTTTATGTTATTTAAATTAATATAAATATTCTTGTCAATACTTTACTATTCATGCAATAACTGTACGGTCTGTTGCCACAGAGAATACCATGACAATGTAATGTGTATAAGCAGAATAAAACGTTTCTATCAATCAAAGGTCTAAACTATTATTTCAAACCTGTTGGGTTGACATATCTCACTCCAATACATGTTAACGAGCTTTTGTTCATATATTATTTTACTTGAATACTATTGAACGTACAAATGGCTGTTGTATGCATTTATCATGTATCTAGGTAAGTGTATGCTAATCTATAAAGTCATATTCACAGCAATAGAGATGTGACATTAAATTGAATTAAACAAATTAATATAAATCATGATTTGCTTTTATTAAATCATATCATACCATGAACATATTTTATCAGTAAAACAATTTGATACGTTTCCTATATGTAATCCGTTTTAGGACAATAAGTCATAAGTCGCAAAAAATAGATTTTGAGTTATCAGAAAAGACGAGATCAAGCTGATTCTAATAATAGTAAAGGACATTTAAGAAGTGTTTCTATATCTTATGTTCGATATTTTCTTTTTTTGAAAAAATAATTTGCACTGTTTCTGGATGGGTAATTATCAGTAAAGTAACTAAATATACTCCATACAAATGCCTTCAATATGCAAGAATATATTTAATACAATGTCCCGAAATTTATTAGCTGGATTTGTATGACTGTAAGTGCTAAACCCTCTAATTATCAGAATATCTCAATAAAGGGATCTTGTGAAAAAAACTCTATGAAAAATATCAATTTTGCGATTTATGACTCATTTTCCTAAAACCACATATTAATATTATCCACATATTATATAAGATCTTCGTTGTAGTTGTAACCGTTTCCTTCTCCTATCTCACCATAAGCTGAGCAGATCTATCTATATTGAAAGCTTATCAAAATAAAAACATAAACAAACAAACAAAAATAGACAAAGAATGGCTTGAGTGCACCAGAGCTTGTATGTCTCTGACTGCACGTAGGCCACCAGTAGACCAGTTCACTTAATTTATGTGCTTTTTTACAACTAGGAGAACAGTTTTTCTATATTTTGATCAAATATCGTCCTTTTTAATTCAATAAAATGACAGTTCTACAGATTTATTTGCATAAATAGGTAACTGAATCTGTTACTAAATTATGTGGGGAGGGGTATCTCCTTCCAAAGTATTTCTTTTTTATTATTATTTATTTATTTGACTTAAATATAAAAACACATTTGTATGAATTAATTTAGTATAGACAAGTGTATAGCTTTCTCCAAAGTCAAAATCCTCACAAAAGATATCATGATATGACATTATGAAATGAAACTATTACATTACTTTTAAGTAGTAGTTACAACTCAACTCCTAAGTTCTATAAGTCGGCAATCCCAGGAAGAACTGGCATCATTGTTTTTGTCAGAGGTGATCTACCATTGTAATAACATCAGCAATAAAGAATTTTTGAATTGAATTGAACTTTGAGCAAAATACTATCACAATTTCAGTCTACCCCTTCATAATATAATAAACTCTTTATGTCCCATAACGATTTTAGATTTAGAAAATATTTTATTCAGGTCTACAACATTTCCACACGTATAAGTATGAATATTTTCAGGACAGCCTGATTTAAACAATTAGAGAAAAGGAAGATGTTATACATTATCGCTTTTTAGGACAGTACAAATTCAAAATACATTCATATATCAAATATGAGATAATTACTAATTTAAGTTACAATTAAATACAAAAATAATAAGGTACACGATAATTAATGAGAATTAAGAACAAACTTCCAACTCATATCACCTTGTCAGTGGTGGATTATTGAGGGGAAGGGAAGAGTTAAAAACATGATTTTATACGAATACACCAGAGAGGGAAAGAGTGGGTGTGTGAGTGTGTGGGTGTGTGAGTGTGTGGGTGTGTGGGTGTGTGGGTGTGTGAGTGTGTGGGTGTGTGGGTGTGTGGGTGTGTGGGTGCAAGTCACCTTTCAGACGTATGTCTCCTTTTGTACAATTGTAGGTGCAAATAAATAATATGTTGAATTGAATGTAAATAGCCATGTGTTTTATAATGTTTTCATAACGCAAGCCTTTTACATGTTTCCATAACACAAGCCTCCATCTTTCCATCATGTATTCGGTGTTTATAGATCGTTTATACAAGTTATGATATGGGTGAAAAGATCCTAGTGTACCAAGCTTAATAAAGCATGGGATTATTTTACAAACAAGAATTCATGGAACTACAAATATTAAGATAATTAGTTAACGAAAGTCTAAGGAAGACAACCCAAGAGAACAGAGGGACAACGATGTCAGTATTAATACGTAAATTAATAAAACCTTAAGAATATTTAAATAGATAAATACTCTGCACTAATCGAGTATATATAAGCAAAATATGTACAGGTTAACTAACGAGTTGTTGGAAGGAGTGTGAATATTGCACGAGTTGTGTAGCAATGAGTGCAATATTCTAAGTGACTGAAACCAACGAGTTAGTTAACAGATTTATTATATTTTTTATTCGCTTTCAATCTTGAAAATAGGGAAATAATCTAGTCATAAATTTTAATTTCAGTTGTAATCTTAGAAAAAACCCATTGATTGCCATGACAACCCCAAATAACTCACTAGTGAAATACGCACTATGCATAACTCACTCTAGATACATTGTTTTCAGAGCAATGCGTGTATAATAAATTATGATAAAGAGGGGTATCTTGTGTGTGTTTACAGTGTGATATCCAACTGTATATAATAAATGTTTAATACAAAATGATATAAAGGATTTCTCCGTACCTCTACAACAAAGCGTTTGAGTTCAGGTATCCTGGAGTTGGAGGCTCGGCCGGGGATTCCCCCACCGCCGCCATCTTTGTTATCCTCCTCCGTGGGTGCCCGGGTCTTGTACTTCTCCAGGAACATCTGATGATTAATTAGACTTTTAGCACAAAGATAATGCTTACACATGTACAATAGCACTATGGTGAACATTATAGAAGGAAACTTAATCAATTAACGAATTAAGGAATCAATTAAAGCTGCATTCTCATAACAAGTGATGCCACTACATGCAGGTCTCCAGAATATAAATATGGACTTCATGAAGTCCTATAGCGAAACATCCAGACAAAATTCTTGAAAACTTAGATTTAATTGAATAAAAAGAAAGTTTTATTCAATATTACCTGAGATTGCAGTTTAAATTATTAATATCTCAATATCAGATTACACAATATACAATAAGAGGCCCAGACCTTTATTTTGTCCTCTAGGTTCTTTAGAGCAGGTTCGCTGGTATCCCAATCAAAGTGGTTCTCCTCTCCGTCCACCTCGTCCTCATCCTCGTACTCCGCGTCGTACACGGGTGCAGACTTGGGGCGCAGCAGGTGGCGCGTGGGCGACTCACTCGCCTTCTTCTCCAGCATAGAGCAGATAATACGGGCGCGCGTGCACTGCTTCATCTGCTGGTAACCTCCCATGTCAGACATTACCCGCCTCAGGACCTGTAGCACAGTAACAATTAATCATTTATCACTGCTTCATCTGCTGGTAACCTCCCATATCAGACATTACCCGCCTCAACACCTGTAGCACAGTAACAATTTGAAACATATCCATCAAATTTCTTTTATCAAGTTTCTTTTGTTTCATAAAACAGTTTGCAACGTTTCTTGACAAAACTTGGAACATGGTATAGTAGGTAGACATGGCAGTATTCACCTTAACCTGTACGACCGTTGAATGCCTGTGGTGGGATCTGTCCAGTATTTATATGTGTCCAGATTCCCGCCAAATGTTGAAATCCTTTGTCCAGTGTGAGATCCAGGTTTTGGTCACTGGTCTATTTCCATCTGCCCTGGGAGTGTTTGTCCCACCTCTGTGGAGGTAGGGCTAGACTTGCATAGGTCTCATTCTTATTTTGGATGAGAGTGAGGGGAGTGGGTAATGGGGGAGGGTTGGAACTTGGAACATGTTTTAGTGTATCTAGTACTGTAAATCTCACAAAAACATGTTCCAAGTTTCGTCAAGAAATGTTGCAAACTGTTTTTTGAAACACTAAAAGGAGAACATTTCCACAAAAGGTCTTGTAAATTAAACAATTAAAAGGTATCTTATGACTGTCAAATATCATACATGCTGAATTTGAAGTCAAATTGACAGAGAAAAAGAATAGAAAATCTTTATTTTTGATCGATGTCAGCTGACAGAGATGGTATCTGTAACAGCTAGTGACTATAAACTCCTCCCTGATTTATTTGAAGGATTAAATATTACCCTTTTTTGATCAATCAAAATTTAACAAACAGTTTCCCATGGCTAATTTGGTTAGGGTTGGTTAGGCTCTCAGCATTCAGTGCTGGCACTATTCCTGATGTGGGACACATAGGTAGGTCTGTACTGTACCCAGTTGAGTTTTTAAAAAAATGAAGAAAGAAAGACTCATCACCTCGTTGTCAAGATCATCGGCTGAGAAAGTCTTCAGTTTTAAATAATTGTTCGTGGATGTTAACTGAGAAGGCATCTTTACCAATTAGTGAATACAAACTCCTTCCTGATGTATTTGAAAGATTAAAAACACCCTTTCAATGATACATAAACGGTGATCACTTGATGAAGGCCAAATCATAGGGAGAAAGCTTGTGTAATAAACAAATAACAATCACAACATCTCGGGTTTATTCCTACCCCCGACAACGAACACCAACTTCCACACCAGCTTACACCGACCATCCCCTTCCCCACTTATAAATAAAGGGTTAACAAACAGAGAGTGATCACCTCGTGGTCAACATCATCGGCGGAGAAGGTCTGGCCGTCCATGTCCTCTGGTAGTTCTGTGAAGTCCAGCATACTGCCCAGCTCTGTATCCACATCCACCCGCACAGGCCGAGGTAACCTTGGTGATGGACTGTCCACGTCATCATCATGGTTGCCATAATGACTGTTTGAGAAGGACATGGCAGAGATTGTGGGGGCTGATGTGGTGGTGGTGGTGGCTCCTATAGCTGTCTGGGGACGTATAGACCTGTGGTGGTTAAAGTGTGGAGTTTTGTTAAGACATGTTTTGTGATAAAATATTTATAATCCTAAACAATAATTCTTTAGAGGTCATTTATAGCTGATCAAGGTATGTGTGGAATGCATGAAGTATGTGGGTCACCTCAATATGTACAATTCATAATTTCGCCAATCTTCTCTCATAACCCTAATGTAAGACAGAAGACAGAAATGAGGTACAAAATACAGTTCAACATCATTGAACATATTTTTCAAATCAATGTAGTACTAAATAACCACAAATAAACGTAGTATTTATAATCTTTCAGCCTAATTTAGGAAAGCTGCTGATTGTACATTTTCACTGAAGCCATAACCTCTATACTCTAGTGCTCACTTCAAGATGAAGTTCAGTGCATGTTTTCATTACTACATGGGTTTGTTTTTATTCTGAACATTGAATAGTTAGTTTAATGGATTAAATATAGAAGCAAACTCAGGATAGGACGTGTTGTTTTCCTCATAACCTCTCATAATTTCTTTTCTGTGTAAACACTTGCGCTATCACATTCACAATGTCATGGAAAAGAAATTACTTAAGCATATGAAGCAAACAGCATGGATATTGAATAACAACAGTAGCAATGAAAAAATACTATGACAAATCTCAATGACATGGCTTATTACAATTAAAAGCCAGTCTTGATTAAAACTTGATTATAAGCTTATCTTGATTAAAACTTGAATGAAAGCCTATCTTGAACAAAGTATTCAGTAGAAAATGTTAAAAGCCTCTTGATACTGTTTGATGAAGTTCTAATGATTTGGAAATAAACGGGCAAGGCAAAAGCTTTCCCTAAACCATAAACCGTAAACGCCTAATTAACCTGATTAGATCAAAGGTCAATGACAAGCTGGATCAATAAGACCCTGCAAGCACTATGTGTTATTACCTTGTCCTGGATGAGGTTGGTGAGGCAGTGCCAGCCATGCTGGACTTCATGTTGAGTATCCTGCCGATGGCGTGCTGCTTGTTCTGTGTGTACTGCTTCACGTAGTCCACCGGCTCCCCCGCACACATCCGCTCCAGCTCACGCCGACTCAGCGGCTTCCTCCGGCTGTACTTGCGTGCCCGCTCCAGCCTCACATTGTGACTCAACTGGTTCTCCTCAGCCTTACGCTTGGACATCTGTGACTTCTGTATAGACCTGGGGATTAATTATTATATACATTATTACTAGAGTTACAACTGGTTCTCCTCAGCCTTACGCTTGGACATCTGGGACTTCTGTATAGACCTGGGGGTTAATTATTATATACATTATTACTAGAGTTACAACTGGTTCTCCTCAGCCTTACGCATGGACATCTGGGACTTCTGTATAGACCTGGGGGTTAATTATTATATACATTATTACTAGAGTTACAACTGGTTCTCCTCAGCCTTACGCTTGGACATCTGGGACTTCTGTATAGACCTGGGGGTTAATTATTATATATATTATTACTAGAGTTACAACTGGTTCTCCTCAGCCTTACGCTTGGACATCTGAGACTTCTGTATAGACCTGGTCAGGTCCAATGTAATTTAAATATCATTTATTCGTTTACTGATCTTGGGTTGACAAAGATCAAGTTGGTAAATATCTTTCTGTTTGGGCCCTAGATTTGAATCTTTAGGCCTGAAGACTAAGGCTATCACGTGTACCATGGAGACATACAGAAAGAGTAGTCACATACAGATTCTAACTTGCACATATATATATATATCAACTGAGTTTCAGTGTCACTAATATACAATTAAAGTGTGTAGATAATACTGCTGGTGTTTAATATAAAATGGTATATCAGTAGATTTAGACATGAGGTCCTAGAAATGAGTTAGTTTGCTCCGGTATTATTATATTATGCCCAATACAATTTATAAAACCTGGGACCTGCAGGATGCTCAATATAACTTATAAAACTAAAGTCAAGTGAAGTACAAGTACCTGCTCATGTAGTATAGTGAGCCTGGTACAGCGTGTGGTATGAGTGGGGATCTGTCCAGGAGGAAGAGCTTCATGAGTTGACTGGTAGCCTGCTCCTTCTCCTTGTCTGCACTCAGCTTGAGCTGCTCACCCTTGTCTCCTGCTGCACCAGTGGGTGTAGTGGTGGAGGAGGCCGCATCCAGCACCTCCCGCCGGTGGTCCTGCACCAGCTTCTGGTGCAGCAGGCTGTACAGCTGCACCTGGGACAACAACAACAACAACAACAACAATATGTTAGAATAGCATTAGAGTCATTCAACCACAAAATATTATGAGATAATAACTTAATGAAACCAAACATTTAGTGAGTTTTACCTATTTAGATGAGGGGAAAAGTAGTTGCACAATTTAACACTCCATTCATGGTGCCACTGTTAGCCTACGTCACAAGGTGGCTAAGTCTTGAATTGAACATGCAATACATACAGGTTAACTAACAAGTTGGTATCAACGAGGTTAGAATATTGCACTCTTTGCTACGCAACTCATGCAATATTCTAAGTGACTAAAACCAACGAGTTAGTAAACAGATTTTATTATACATGCTTTCAACAATGAAAATGACCTTATGGCAGTGACTAAATACATGTTGAGCAGAATAAAATAATAACAATACCTGGTCCCCGACGTAGGGTGAGTTCATCCTGGACAGGAGCTTCTCCCGCACGTTCTTGGTGAGTGTGTTGATGGTGGCCTGGTTCTTCTTGTGAACGAGGCGCTCTATGTTCTTGGTGTCCAGTAGGAGCACCTCAGTACTGGCTGTACACACCACAGTATTGGTATAGGTGTCCAGCCCTAGGGTGACCTCTACATCACCTGTAGTGGGGCAGAGAGCAAAGTCTACTAATTAAAATACAACATTAAACTACGAGAGAGCTATATTTGACCTGGGTTTTATTTGTCCCAAACACTTGTATACAACATATTATTTCACCTCTGGAACAGAGTGTCCATAGACTTAGTATAGGCTTGTTATATGCGAGCAAGCGGGAAGAAATATGTTTCATTCCTCCCTAGGGAAGAAACAGATGACCCAGTTTATCATTGGTTATTCTGAAAGTAGGGCAGTGTTGTCATAGGGACACGCCATGCCATGACGCTACGTCCTCTGCTAAGCATTGAAAGTGCGGCGGCCGTCGTCAACGTCACGGCAGCCTACGTCACGGTAGTCAGTGATATGCTTGATGTTTCTCTTATACTTCCACCTGCCGGTCATAGGCATTGGGTGTTGTCGCTTGGGGTTATGGGGACTAGTGTCTATTATTGTCCCTGGTCTTCCACCAGTGTTATATATACATCTCACACCGTAACCAGGATTGAGAGGTTCCTTGCTAATCAGGATTCAAGATGGCGGCTATGCAAATCCCCTATTGCATAGTTTCACAAAAGTTTGTTTCTCCTTCAAATTGTTCAGCGCTAAAACATCCTGAAGTGTAACATAATCTACTCCAATACAACACTTCTTTACCAGGATCAGTTCAACCTACAAGCTCTGGCAGGAACAGTAGGACAGGCGGCCACTTCCAGCCTTCCAGCCCTTTGTACCATGAAATGTATTTGGCAGAAATAAAATGATTATATATAATTTCCCTGGCCTCGGATCTCAGATATCTAGTAATTATTGCCTTTTCTTAGCTGTGCACATTCAGTCAAATCTGCTGTATCAAATCTAAGCTGCAATCTCAGTTATTATGACCAGATAAATCTTACCAAATGCACTCCTATTATGACTTATACAACTGTATTCATCAAAATCTGCTTATGTTTATACAAGAATTTGGAGTCTAATCACCGGGAGAAAACTGGCGCCAGTGAGCGATAATAAGTGATTTCATCGCAGGAAAGGATTCCATGTCCTTCAAATAGAAATGAGGACATTTTACAAACCCTGTAGCAAAACAACTGAACAAAATCCTCCAACATTGTTGGTCAAATGACCTTTAGATGGGTTGGAAAAGAATGGAACAAGAAGTAGAAAATGTTTAGTTTTTGACCGATGTTAACTGAGACCGCAGCTTTAAGTAGAACATTGATAGAATATCTGAGTATATTTGGTATTGCGCTGACTTAACCACAGTGTAGGCTCAGAGCTCAGAGACTGAGAGGCTTTCCCTCAATTTGAAGGGACTCTCTACTCTGGGCCTAGACTGAGAGGCTTTCCCTCAATTTGAAGGGACTCTCTCCACTCTGGGCCTAGACTGAGAGGCTTTCCCTCAATTTGAAGGGACTCTCTCCACTCTGGGCCTAGACTGAGAGGCTTTCCCTCAATTTGAAGGGACTCCTTCCACTCTGGGCCTAGACTGAGAGGCTTTCCCTCAATTTGAAGGGACTCTCTCAACTCTGAGCCTAGACTGAGAGGCTTTCCCTCAATTTGAAGGGACTCCTTCCACTCTGGGCCTAGACTGAGAGGCTTTCCCTCAATTTGAAGGGACTCTCTCAACTCTGAGCCTAGACTGAGAGGCTTTCCCTCAATTTGAAGGGACTCTCTCCACTCTGGGCCTAGACTGAGAGGCTTTCCCTCAATTTGAAGGGACTCCTTCCACTCTGGGCCTAGACTGAGAGGCTTTCCCTCAATTTGAAGGGACTCTCTCAACTCTGAGCCTAGCCTGAGAGGCTTTCCCTCAATTTGAAGGGGCTCTCTCAACTCTGGGCCTAGACTGAGAGGCTTTCCCTCAATTTGAAGGGACTCTCTCAACTCTGAGCCTAGACTGAGAGGCTTTCCCTCAATTTGAAGGGACTCTCTCAACTCTGGGCCTAGACTGAGAGGCTTTCCCTCAATTTGAAGGGACTCCCACAACTCTGAGCCTAGACTGAGAGGCTTTCCCTCAATTTAAAGGGACTCTCCCAGCTCTGGGCCTAGAGTGTAGACCATATATAACGCCTTTGCATACAATAGAGCAGCAGTCTGTGTTTAACACTACAAACATCACTATTCACCCTGTATGTGAGATTATAGGCTGGGTGAGATTGATTTATTACTGAGTCAGGGCTACAATACACCCACCCGTCACTCCACCCGACTATACTAAATGGGTCAGATTTTCAGGAAATGTACAATTGGTAGCTGTACACTTTTAGTAAATTCTGCTAAATTAGGCCGAAATTTGGTCAATACTAGGTAAATTCGAGTATAATTCGCATCGCATTGATTCTAGCAATCGGTTTGGTTAGGTTGAACTGTAATTTGAACTTTATTTTCGTCCGAAATTTGGGTTATTTGAGAAGATTGGTGAAGGTGAATTGTACATTTTCTAACGATTTCACCCAAATATAGACTCCACCGATACATAAAACATTCACATTTCCCCGCCAGAATTGAGGTTTTTGAGAATGTGTGATTATTGCTGCTGGGTCGCTGTGAACAATGGCCAATAAAAAGATTTTAACAAACAAAAAAACAAAAACAATAACAAATTATAGTTTGCCCTTCCTGTCTCCGTCCCTCCTTATTACGGCACAAAGCGAGAACATTACAAAAAAACAAAATATAAAAAACAATGCGAGGGAACTGGTGACAAATTGTACAAAACATAAAGAGGAGAAAATTGTTTTATAGACGGACAGATTCTACTTGTACAGGTTTACACACAATGATGAAGGTGACCATGGAGGTATCTATGGTTACAGATTGGAACAAGATAACTTTACCATAACCAGAGAGTTTTTGTTTTTTTTCTGGACAAATTAATGTTATATGAAGTAATAACGAGTCTGTACCAACCCGCCCACCAGATCTCCCATATGGTCTAGTGGTTAGGATTCTATACAACAAGGGTCATGTTTTCAGAAAATGTACAATTCACCTTCACCAATCCTCTCAACTAACTCAAATTTCAGACACTAATGAGGTTAAAAGAACCTAACCTAACAGATTGAATCACGGCAATACTAAATATACCCAGATGAACCTAGTGTTGACGACTTTTAGCCTACTTTAGCAGAATTCAGGAAAGGAGTACAGCTGCCAATTGTACATTTTCTTAAAACTGACCCACTATAAAGCTGGACACAGGGACAAATCTATATGTAGTATTTGCTCATACATTTTGGTAATATTTACATTAAGCATTAATAAGTATTTCTATATTAATTCATGTTTGAAAAGAGAGAGATCCATATTTCTGATTGAATGATCATAATAATTTAGGGAAATAAGACTAAGCTTTATACACGTCAACAATGGAAATATTGTTAGTCAGGGATACACTAACTCACACATATAGATCTATAATAAATAGAGAGAATGGGACGAGCCGGCAATAATCGAAAATTTATAGGACGAGATTCGTCCACATAAGCACGATGCCGTAGGCAGAGTGCTTATGTGGACGAATCAAGTCCTATAAATTTTCGATTATTGCTGGCGAGTTCCATTCTATATTTATTATATGTGCATAAAATTTGATCATCATCAGATATCACTGAAAAAGTATTAAAGAACTCTCAGAGAGCCCCAGCTGCCCCGCTGAGAGCACCTTCAGTAGGCTTGTTGTAGCTGTCAGGACTGTGTGAGTGAGCTGTCAGGACTGTGTGATCATGCAGTGTTTACTTACTGACTTGGTTGAACTAAAACGTTCATATCGTAGCCATTTCTTGAGCTACAATAATAAACCTTACATCATTTGATAGAGAATTTAATTCTCTATTTAATGGTGTGGTATTTATCATGTATTTTCATAATCACAGGTGGATTACCGATCGCGGGGATCTCCGCGGGGATCTCCGCGGGGATCTCCGCGGGGATCTCCGCGGAGACAGCGGAAGTGCTGAGTCAGAGCTATTTTTAGACAACTACATTTTTATAGGACGCGTCCTATATGACTATTTTTATAGCACCCCACTTATAGCACCTCTCATATAGCATGCGCGTATAATAAAGGCATTTATATATACTTGGTCGACCAGTATTTCCAATATCATAGTGGCAATAACTTCCTGTTGGATTAATAACTTTATGGTTATTATGCAGGGACTCCACTATGGAAAAAACGGCAAAAAACGGGTGCGACGAATTTTTTACGACGAAATATCTAATCAAGTTAGATATTTTACAATTGTTGGCAACAATTAAATGTGTTGCCGACAACCTATTTTACCCCTCTTCCACTAGTGATTTGTGTGCGCCGAATCTTTAGTCATGTCGGCGACGAATTTTGCCTGTCGGCGCCGTTTTTTTTACCTATAGTGGAGTCGCCCTATTACGGATCTGTGTAGTTTTTCAAAACATTTTATTAGACAGAATTTCCCATGGGTTGTGATATGTTTCATGAATTATTTTAATAAATATTATTGAATATAACATTGGCAATAAATTGCTACTTACCCACAACCTCGTTGCTCTCAAAGGAGCTGACGGTGACGCATTTCTTGGCGAGACGTTTCTCTGCGGCTGCGTAACCCTGCTTACGTCGCACCCTTACGTGCTCCTTCTGTAACGACTCACGACTCTTGGTGCCCTCCTTCTTACCGCTCCGCCTGGTGGAGGAGTAGGACATCAATATGTTATACTTAGAATAGGTTATATGTAAAATGTAAATATATAACATAGTTACTCATACCATGATTTAAGTGCTCCGCCTGTTGGAGGAATTGTGACATAATAAATACACGGTTTATTGAAGGAATGACTAAATGAACGAGTGAATACATGGTTGAATAGAGGAATAGATACACAGATGAATGAATACATGAATGAATGGATGAGTGAGTGAGTGATCGAGTGACTGACTCAATGAATGAGTGAATGAAAGAATGAATACACGAATGAATGAATGAGTGAGTGAATGAGTGAGTGAATGAATGAATGAATGAGTAAATGCTTGATAAAGAAATATCCAATGAATGAATAAATGAATAAGGAATACAATTAACATTGTCTGTATAGCAAATTAGTTCCTAACAGTGAATTAGTCCCTAAGATATGACTTAAACAACGGGCTCTTGGCGTCCAAGTTCCAGCATTCCCATGGCATACAATGGACATAAATAACAGAAAAAGAGGGAATAATAATAAGAAAGTGAAAATAAACGTGTTTTTAAAAAAAGAAGAAAAGCAAAGTAAAATGCTGCTGCATAGGTTGAGAATGTGACTAGCCCTGTCTATTCATAATGTATTTAATATCCTGGGTGCGGTGGTGGCGTGTATTGTGTAACATACATTCAACCATTAAGTTACATAAATATTGAAGCAAATAATAAAACTGTCAATATTTGTAGAATTGATAACACAAACATGTCAATATTTGGTGGGATTGTGGAACTGTAACGGTCGGTGGGATCGTATAAATGGTAACCAAGGAAACCTAATCTACAGCTATTGACTGGTAGACTGGTAGACTGGTATATTGTGGTGGTATATAAGGTGGAAATGGACGGTTTTTGTAAAATGTAATTATTTGTGAAGCTGGCTTTATGGTGTATAATAATAAGGCTTTATCATAAGGTGGAGTGTATAGAATAGAGAAGAGGAGACTGGTATGCAATGTCTTGGTATGTACCTAGAGGGGGGAATGTTGGGGGAGGGGCTAGGGGGCTAGGGGGCTAGGGAGGCTAGGGGGGCTAGGGGGCTAGGGGGCTAGGGCGGTAGGGGGCTAGGGCGGTAGGGGGGTAGGGGGTAGGGGTAGGGGGGCTAGGGGGGCTATGGGGGGGCTATGGAGGCTAGGGGGGGCTAGGGGGCTAGGGGGTAAGGGCTAGGGGGCTAGGGGGCTAGAGGCCTAGGGGGCTAGGGGGGATAAGGGAGGCTAGGGGGCTAGGGGGCTAGGGGGCTAGGGGGTAAGGGCTAGGGGGGATAAGGGAGGCTAGGGGGGCTAGGGGGCTAGGGGGCTAGGGGTGGGGCTAGGGGGGATAAGGGGGCTTGGGTCTAGGGGGACTAGGGGGCAATGGGGGTAAGGGCTAGGGGGCTAGGGGGAAAGGGGGGCTAGGGGGGGCTATACAGGGTAGGGGGGTCTAAGGGGTAGGAGGGATAGGCTGGTAGGGGATGGTTGGAGGAATCTAGAGGCTAGCAGGGTAAGGGGTAAGGGCTAGGGGGTGTGTGTCTGTGGGGCAAGGGGTAGTGAGGTAGCGGGGTAAGGGGTAAGGGCTAGGGGGTGTGTGTCTGTGGGGCAAGGGGTAGTGAGGTAGCGGGGTAAGGGTAAGGGCTAGGGGGTGTGTGTCTGTGGGGCAAGGGGTAGTGAGGTAGTGGGGTAAGGGGTAAGGGGTCTAGGGGGGGTGTCTGTGGGGCAAGGGGGAGTCATACTCTTCTATATTTCCTTATTGTAGCTGAGAATGGTATGAGACACAAGTTATTATATCAAGTCAATTACTTTGGCGTATGAGTCATGTTATGCACTTTATATCGCAAAGGAAATTGTTCTTCAAGACGTTTTTCAACATTTTGTTCTTGAAAACGTGTTGCACTCTCTAACAGTTTATCTAATATCTTAGTTCAGACATGTCAGTGATTGGACGCCTACTGCGCTAATGGCTTTCCCAGCCCGGAGTAAGCCAACCTCCATAGTCCTAATGCAAGTTTAATTGGATTTTTCGGTTTGAAGCGACAGATTTTCCTTAGTTATGAGGGATTTTGTCAGATCTGAGCCTAGACTGTAACAATAATTACAATTCAAATAATATCCCCCCCCCTTCTTTCCCGGCATGCCCTACACCGGTAGTCTAAAGGGCATATGGCCGCCATCTTGGATGTAAAGCTGATCCCATTGTAGTGCAGAAAAACCAATACAGGTGGCGCTTTGTACGGTGAGACGCCGCCGATCTGTAGCCTCGATCTGAGCACACTTTAATCATGTTTTTACCCGCATGCCTTGCACCATGATCCCACTTGTGATAAAACACTACTTTCACAGCGGCCAAACGGAAGGGGATCTTCCACTGAGATATCCTTTTATTTGGAATTCTTTGCTGAAGGAATTAGAATGGAATTGGCGATCTGTGCATGAGATTAGATGATTCTCAACTAAAAACTATTTCTCTTTGTAGCATTGTGAAGGCTTCTATTACTGCTGCCGTATAGATAATATTTCCTTTACAGATTTTTGTTTCTGACCTAGTCCAAGGCCACGTAGTTTTTTTGTCTTTTTTCCTGTGTCTCCCCGATAACTGTATTGTAGCCGATATAGTCATTTAAATTAGTTAAATTTTATACATTATTTAAATCTTTCAAAAGAGTTTGATTATTAGGGACCCCTGAAAGACCCATGGCTGCTACAGAGGCTGCTTCATTTTACGGCGAAATTTGTACTAATTCCGGATTTATACAATATACAACACAATTAATACAATCGTATATCACTCTCTCTAATTTAACTTGAATTTAACTAGTATAAGGGACCCTCTGGAAGAGCTATGCCTGCCATAGAACGAGGTTGATCCCTTTTCCGGGGTAAATAGTTATCATTATCCATTAAAATGTTATATGTACTGATTCCGGAAATACACAATATACAATTGATACCAAAATTACATTTTATAAGAATCATGAACATTGTGTCAAAACGTTAAAATATCTTAGAATTACTGATATGGAATAAACCTTGCAAGTTATTACTGGTAGTTTCTCACAATATCTTTTGTATATTTCTTTACCAAATTCTCTTTTTTTCTTACTCTATTTCCACAGAATCCTTAGGAACACATGCAAGGACAGTGCACCAAGTACACAATTCAACTTTCACGATTAAAAAGATTTAAACATTGAAACAAATTCTGCAATGATATGTCAGTTAGATATCTAAAACAACTTCTTTTCAATTCAAAAACAGTAAAATCGGATTTATGGAAAGATTTCCCTGGAAAGGTCAGTGGTTAAAACGACTTCAAAAGATACAAAAGACTTAATTTGTACTATATACAAAAAGAGCTTCATCATAAATTAGCCTTATTTCAAAAAAAGATCAAAAAGTTTAATCGATAAGATCTCTTACAAAACCAGCAACAAATGTTAAAACCGCGATCAAAGACTTGACCACAAAGAGATGGATACATCAGAGGGAAGATCTAGTATTACACTAATGGTCGGGGCAGGCTGGTCCCTGGCCTTTTGTAAGAAATAAAGAGTTAAATGTTGGGGTAATTATGATTGTAATCCTGATGTAGATGACATATGTGTGGGTAGAATAGCACTAATAAGCCTCGTATCTACCAGTAAATGGCGGATATACCATTTGTATGGATCAGAAACTATAGATCAATTGCACATGTAGTGGACTTTTATATAAATAGTTCCATCCTGGATATTTTTGTTGCTGTTGTTGTAACGTTTTTATTCTCACATTTAGATAGGTACATCTAAATGTTTC
>OW804098.1:127475220-127512833 GCA_942159475.1 Sthenelais limicola | reverse complement strand
CCCCCCCCCTGCCTCCATCACCTCGCTATCGACTCCTCCCGTTATTATGATCTCCCTGCTGCTGATGGTATAGATTGTAGGTAATAACTTGTCACCCACAGATCTGTACACTTTCCCTCCTTCTCTATGAAGGATTTATGTGTATTTTTATCCGCCAGTTTATCCCTGCGTTTACCAGATGCTGTCAGACCAGCATACAATTCACTTTTCATGTTCACAGACGCAACAACTAAGTGATTTGAAGCTGTGATGGGCAATAAAAACATCCTGAAATGGTTGTTTGGTGTCTGAAAGGTAGATAATTGTTTTCCATTCATTCTCCGGGCCGGGAGTGAAGGACTTTATAAGGCTTTATGTACTGATCTATGGTGGATATATATGGGACAAATGTCACGCCCAAATATCCAATAGTATCACAAATATGTATGAAAAGTTATTTAAAAAAGTGGAAAATGAAAGAAATAATATTTCCTTTTAATTATTACTATAAAAGGCCAATATATATAGGTGATATATATTATTTATGTATTTGGATGCTTACCCCACCCTTCTTGGAAGGGAAAGGGGGGAATCTTTTACACTTGTGATATGGAGATGATTGGATTAGACATGCTTTTACTCTCTATGCCTTCATCTCTCTCCTCTTCATTCTCTTTCTCTTTCTGTCCCTCTCTACTCTCCCCCTCTCTCTCTCTCCTCTTTCCCCCCCCCCCCCTCTTACCCTCCTCTCTCACCTCTCTCTCTCTCCTCTCCCTTTCTTTCTATTCTCTTTCTCCTCTCTCTCCTCTCTCTCCTCTCTCCCTCTCTCTCTCCCTCTCTCCTCTCTCCCCCTCTCTCCTCTCTCTCCTCTCTCCTCTCTCTCCTCTCTCTCCTCTCTCCTCTCTCTCCTCTCTCCTCTCTCTCCCTCTCTCTCCTCTCTCCCCCTCTCTCCTCTCTCTCCTCTCTCCCTCTCTCTCTCCCTCTCTCTCTCCTCTCTCTCCCTTTCTCCCCTCTCTCACCTCTCTCTCTCCTCTCTCACCTCTCTGTCTCCTCTCCCTCTCTCTCCTCTCACCTCTCTCCTCTCTCACACTCTCTCTCTCCTCTCCTCTCTCCTCTCTCTCTCCTCTCTCCCCTCCCTCTCCTCTCTCCCCTCCCTCTCCCCTCTCTCTCCCTCTCTCTCTCTCCCTCTCTCTCCTCTCTCTCCTCTCTCTCCTCTCTCTCCTCTCTCTCCTCTCTCTCCCTCTCTCCTCTCTCTCCTCTCCCTCTCTCTCTCCTCTCTCTCTCCTCTCTCTCCTCTCTCTCTCTCCTCTCTCTCCTCTCCCTCTCTCTCTCCTCTCTCCCTCTCACCTCTCTCCTCTCTCTCCCTCTCTCTCCTCTCTCTTCTCTCTCTCCTCTCTCTCCTCTCCCTCTCTCCCCTCTCCACTCTCTCCACTCTCTCCACTCTCTCTCTTCCATCTGTATCACAATGTTTTCTGCCTCCTCTCTCTTTATCTCACTTGATAGCGATACATTATGCACCACAGGTTCTATCAATCATAATAGTGGTTGCCTCCATCAGTATTTATAAACCTGAGCCACAAGTACAGCCGAGAGTGAACATGTCAACCTCCCCTCTAATGGTACAATTACCTGCCGCCAGGTGACTGATGTACCTCCAGCAGCATTTAGGATAAAAAACATAATTTTACCCCCCGCAGTGTAATATTACCCCCCGTGGCTACAGGTCCCACTGGTGATGTAAACATCAGGTCTAGTGCGTACATCACTCGTGGTGTATTTATACATGTATATCTATGGGTCGTTCTACCAGTACGTGGGCTAATATCATTATAAGGGGGACAGGGAAAAGTGCACCTAATCTGTACAAGTACCAAATGATGCTGGATATGGCTGCTGGGTTGGGGTTTGTCTCGAGTGGAAGAGGAGGGAATATTTCAGGTGCAGGTTAGAACCCTGTACCTGCAGCTTCCTACCCTAGCATCTACCCTAGCACAGGTGTGGGTTAGAACCCTGTACCTGCAGCTTTCTACCCTAGCACAGGTGTGGGTTAGAACCCTGTACCTGCAGCTTTCTACCCTAGCACAGGTGTGGGTTAGAACCCAGTACCTGCAGCTTCCTACCCTAGCCCAGGTGTGGGTTAGAACCCAATACCTGCAGCTTTCTACCCTAGCCCAGGTGTGGGTTAGAACCCAGTACCTGCAGCTTCCTACCCTAGCACAGGTGTGGGTTAGAACCCAGTACCCTAGCATCTACCCTAGCACAGGTGTGGGTTAGAACCCAGTACCTGCAGCTTTCTACCCTAGCACAGGTGTGGGTTAGAACCCAGTACCCTAGCATCTACCCTAGCACAGGTGTGGGTTAGAACCCTGTACCTGCAGCTTTCTACCCTAGCACAGGTGTGGGTTAGAACCCAGTACCTGCAGCTTTCTACCCTAGCAAAGGTGTGGGTTAGAACCCAGTACCTGCAGCTTTCTACCCTAGCACAGGTGTGGGTTAGAACCCAGTACCTGCAGCTTTCTACCCTAGCACCGGTGTGGGTTAGAACCCAATACCTGCAGCTTTCTACCCTAGCACAGGTGTGGGTTAGAACCCAATACCTGCAGCTTTCTACCCTAGCACAGGTGTGGGTTAGAACCCAGTACCTGCAGCTTCCTACCCTAGCACAGGTGTGGGTTAGATCCCTGTACCTGCAGCTTTCTACCCTAGCACAGGTGTGGGTTAGAACCCAGTACCTGCAGCTTTCTACCCTAGCACAGGTGTGGGTTAGAACCCAATACCTGCAGCTTTCTACCCTAGCACAGGTGTGAGTTAGAACCCAGTACCTGCAGCTCTCTATCCTAGCACAGGTGTGGGTTAGAACCCAGTACCTGCAGCTTTCTACCCTAGCACAGGTGTGGGTTAGAACCCAGTACCTGCAGCTTTCTACCCTAGCACAGGTGTGGGTTAGAACCCAGTACCTGCAGCTCTCTATCCTAGCACAGGTGTGGGTTAGAACCCAGTACCTGCAGCTTTCTACCCTAGCACAGGTGTGAGTTAGAACCCAGAAACTTCAAATCAGAATGTAATAATTACAAAATGGTACTCTGTCTGTTCTAACTATTTTGTTTATAAATATTCAGGAACATGATATAAGGCACAGATCTATATTCTGCGATTTGAATTGCGGTATGTTGTTTATATTTTTTCCTTATGGGTCAGATTTTCAGAAAATGTACAATTCAACTTCGCCAATCTTCTCAAATAACCCAAATTTCAGACGAAAATAAAGTTCAAAATACAGTTCAACCTAACCAAACATCGTGCTAGAATCAATGCAATGCAGAATATTCTCAAATTTACCTAGTATTGGCCAAATTGCAGCCTGATTTAACAGAATTTACTAAATGTGTAGAGCTGCCAATTGTACATTTTCTGAATATCTGACCCGTGTGTTGGAGAAGCTTGCGGTGGGGAGACACATTGAGGTACTGCATGAAACATTGCACCATCAATCTCTAGAACATTAATGGACAGGCAGAGAAGGCTCTTATTTATTACTACACCTTGAAAGCTGCATTAATAGCAAATTCCTTTGAGAACAAAAATGAAAATCTTTATTTTGTGGCTTATTCAACCCCATCCAAAAGTCCCCATGAGGCATGTTGTGAGTGAAACAAAATTAATCATGTTGGTTTAGGTCAGAATCTAGATGAAATTGAAAGTGTTAGGAGAGAGGGAAAGAGTGAGAGCGAGAGAGGCGAGAGAGAGGGGGACAGAGGAGGAGAGAGGGAGGGTGAGAGGGAGGGCGAGAGAAAGAGAGGATAGACAGGACAGAGGGACAGAAGGAGAAATAGAGGGAGAGAGAGAGAAAGCGAGAGAGGGACAGAGGGCGAGAGGAGAGAGAGGGCTACAACGCCCATAATTCCATGCGAATCAAGATTCAAGATGGCGGCCATGCAACTCATCCCTATTTCGCGTTAATCACTCTCTTGCACGTCTGAAGGTATTGAGTGCCATAAGTCAATTATGTATGATACAATTTGTGGCAATAGCAGTGAATGGCGCTTTAAACAAACACACAAAAACCTTATAAACCCATACAGACAGCCCCGTCTCCTGACACTTTCACACCTGCCCTATCTCACACCACATCTCTGATAACATCTCGTCCTTTCTCGCCCTGTAACGGGATCTTTCAGGAGATCCTGCATGACCTTTACCACTTTGTGGCTGTCGTAAAATGTCTGACACAAGTTTAATGAATTTAATGTGAACTTGTGAAACGCACGAAATGAAATAAGAAAGAAAAAACGGGGGTCGCCATCAAAGTATCATCTACTCCTCATTGATTGTATTGATAAATCTGGCTTTTAAAATCATCAGCTTCCTATTTAGAATAACAGCACTTATTTCAAATTTTATTCAAATTAATCCTTGTCAATACCGTTTATAATGCGGTGAATGAGAATTGATTGTTTTTGATCTTTATTTAAAAGAGCATTACAGCAAATATTTCTCAAACAATGTCTTAAAGTCGAGCTCAAGTCAAATGTCCAATTACAGCTGTCAATGTGCCCGAATGACATTATTACTTGATCTTAACAAACTTTAAACTAACTAAGGACCGGCCCATGTTACAGTGCATGCTGGGATACATAATAACGGAGTTGTAAGGGCAATATTTAACAACAGCATGATGGGAAAGATGGCGACTTGTGTAATGTAAACATGTAAAACACATGGATATTGACATTAGAGCATGTGTTAAATATCTCATGGTAAAGTTTTCCGTGCGAATATTCAAGATGGCGGCTATGCAAGTGCCCTATTGTACATCTTGAGGTGACCTCATGCATATGCAGTATTTGTGTACTTATGTACTGTAGGTGTGAATAGATCGTCTTTACTCTTTACTATATGGGTCAAGCCGTTAGAAAATGTACAATTCACCTGCACAAATTCTCTCAAATAACCCAAATTTAACACAAAAATAAGGATCAAAATACAGTTCAACATAACCAAACATATTTTCTAAATCAACACAAACAAATATAATCAGATATACCAAGTATTGATTTTTCAGCTTAATTTAGCAGAATTTATGTGTAGAGTTGCCAATTGTACATGTTCTAACAACTATAAACAGGCCCTGTCCCACGTCAATACCAGTGAATAAGCCCTGGTATGAACACCACTTGCTGCATATTCACCATCTATTCACATGTTTTTCTCATTTATTTTCTTATAATTTGGTCGTTTATGTGACGGTTTACCTCCGCCCCTCAAATGCTGCTAAGTATCGCCCAGATTTTTTTCTGTTTGAGGCTAATTTACAATTTTAATTCACTTCATGCCAAAGTGAAAAAAGGCGTGTAAGATGTATCAATTCAATCCAATTCAATTCAAATTATTTTTTGTATTCACACATGATGTATCTGTGCATAAGGAAAGACTTCTTAGAATTGGTATACCTGAGGGAAATGTTAAAAATGCTGTTTCAATTATTTGTCTGATGCACCTTATTGAATGATAGCTTAATGCTTGACCTACTGACCTGATTCCTACATAAACTAGGTCATACATAGGTTGACCTATAAAATCTTGAAGACAAAAGGGGCACAGCACTGAAGGAATTAAAGGCTGTCCTGAAGCCTAATTATTTAGCCAACATATTTAACTAGTTATCCTAATTGTATAACGTATGTTATACAGGGTGATTTGGACTTATATTCTCTCAAAAAATGATTGTTTTTTTCAGACAACATTGGAAGGATTCTTATTAAAAATAATATATTATGATTGCTAATGCTATGAGTAATGTCGCTATGGCGCATTCTTCCCTAAAGGTTTCTTAACTTAAAATAACACAGAATAACATAAAGTAGCACATTAATGAATAATAAATAAACAAATAAAATAATAAATCAATCAAATAATGAATATAAAATAATACTCATTGTACTCTACACTTGGCACTACTGGTGATTGCATGTACAACTGTGAAACTGTTTGCACAGTAATTAAGTGAAAATAAGCACGAATAAAGTATAAATATTGTATAAATAATGACTGACTTGTTGAGCTGGCGTGCGAGTGTGGTGGCGGGTGGGTCGAACAGTTTAGGGAACTGTGCCTTGTGGAGTCCTGGCTCTACCGTCACCTTGGCCTGACCTCTGGTGGCGGGAAACAGAATCAGTGGATACAATAATTAGTTTTAAATAACTGAAATATAATTGATAACATTAAACAATGATGCTTAAGAGGCGGGAGACTGAGAGAGCAGAGAGAGGGAGCGAGAGGAGACAGAGAGGGGAGGGAGGGAGAGAGAGAGGGAGAGAGAGGAGAGAGAGGAGAGAGAGGAGAGAGAGACAGAGAGAGGAGAGAGGAGAGAGGGAGAGGGAGAGGAGAGAGAGGGAGAGAGGAGAGAGAGGGAGAGAGAGAGGAGAGAGAGAGGAGAGAGAGGAGAGAGAGAGGGAGAGGGAGAGAGAGGAGAGAGAGGAGAGAGAGGGAGAGAGGAGAGAGAGGGATAGAGGAGAGAGAGGGAGAGAGAGAGGAGAGAGAGGAGAGAGGGAGAGGGAGAGAGAGGGGAGAGAGAGGAGAGAGAGGGAGAGAGGAGAGAGAGGGAGAGAGGAGAGAGAGGGAGAGAGAGAGGAGAGAGAGGAGAGAGGAGAGAGGAGATAGAGACAGAGAGAGGAGAGAGGAGAGAGGAGATAGAGACAGAGAGAGGAGAGAGAGGAGAGAGAGGAGAGAGGGGAGAGAGAGAGGGGAGAGAGAGAGGAGAGAGAGGAGAGAGGAGAGAGGAGAGAGAGACAGAGAGAGGAGAGAGAGGAGAGAGAGGAGAGAGAGAGGGAGAGGGAGAGAGAGAGGAGAGAGGGGAGAGAGAGGAGAGAGGGGAGAGAGAGGAGAGAGAGGAGAGAGGAGAGAGAGGAGAGAGAGAGGAGAGAGAGAGGAGAGAGAGGAGAGAGAGGAGAGAAAGGAGAGAGAGGAGAGGAGACAGGAGAGAGAGGAGACAGAGGGAGAGGACAGAGGGAGTGGACAGAGGAGACAGCAGAAAGAAACACAGAGACAGATGAGAGAGGGAGACAGAAGGGGAAAGGAGAGAAGAGGGAGTCGATGGAGAGAAAAATGAAAGAAGAGAAACAGGGGAGAGAAGGAGAGACGGAGAGAGGGTGATAGAGAGAGGGAGGAGAGAGAAGACTGGTACATAGAGAGACAAAAAGAAAGAAAGTAAATATGCTTATTTCGCGGTCGGACATGGTATGTTTCACAGAGAAAAAAAATCGTGGTGCCAGAAATTATTTCGCGGAATTCGCGGTAATTTAGCACTTGAAAGTTTCTAGCTACACGGTGTTTTATCATATTACGTAACAATGACGTAATAGTGATTAACCACATTGACCAAGTCGACACATGTCTTTATATCAATCATGGTTAAATGTATGTCCTTTGTTTGTAATAATTATATAAATACCACTATTTCAACACTATGTACATAGCATTTAACCTGCATTATATATCTCATTTTAAGATGGGTGAAAACTTATAACCATGTAAACATCTACTGTAGAGTTAGTTACAAGTAGATAGAACACACAGGAAAGTCGATTGCATTAACCATAATCATGTTTTATAAAAACAAAAGCTATATACATGTATTTTTCTAAAAAACAAAACTTTGTATATGATCAAGATATTTGTAGGAAATGGATCTCTCAGGAAGACCTGCTCAGGCAGAGAGTAGTATCCAATTTCGGAATGTTATTTGTTTCTGAATAAAAATGCAATACATAAATACAACTAGAGCTACTGACGCTAGGATGAAGTGCAGGCCCTGCACAGGCTCCCCCTGGCGTACCAGCGCCGCACCAAACGGGAAGTAGTCTTTGCGCATGCTCATCTCCAGCAGCTTCTTAAACTTGAGGTTCCATGACCGGAAGAGCGGACAGGCGTCGATGAAGCGTCTCCTCTCCTCATACTCCTCCTCCTGCTTGGCCTGCATGGGGCAACAAATAGTGACAATTAATTAATTTGTGAATTAACAATTATTACACAAAATGAGCCATAAGCCGAAAAAATTATACATTTCACAGTGTTCTATTCACAATACATCTTCAAAGGAATGTTCTCGTATCTAAGGCATCTAGCGCGTTAAGTCATATTAATACCCATTTCCCAATGTTCCCAATGTTCCAAATTCAAGACAGTGTATTAAATATATCCATGCATTACAGAGTTCATCCTATGTATATTTAGCTACGTTACTAGTGACGTTACGAGAAATATTGCAAACAAACATAAACTATAGAAATAGTTTTTACATTTCATAAAATATTAACATCGTCGGAATCCTGATTGTCGGCCGATTCATTTTCTGAATATTGTCCAAATAATACATTTTATATTTTTCATTTTATTTCACAATACTGGGTGCTACTCTACAGTGGGGGTAGTTTGCAAGTGATCGATCGAAGTCCACCGAGGAGACCCTTATTAACAGGAATGATACTCATCTATGGATGTCTTTCAGGGAATGCCCAGATATGAGATGCCAAACACAGTGTAAATAACCCATGGGAGGCGACCATTTGTCACTGTCAGCCTTGTTCAGCTTAAATATGGGTCAGATTTTCAGAAAATGTACAATTGGCCTTCACCAATCCTCTCAAATAACACACATTTAAGACAAAAATGAGCATCAAAATTCAGTTTAACATAACAGAACAGATACTGTAAATCAATGTGATACTAAATATACTCAGATATACCCGGTATTCTTCATTTTTCAGCCTTATTTAGGAGAACTTCCTACATGTGTAGAGCTGTCAATTTTCTGAAAATCTGACCCATATACGTTAGCAGGAGAGATAACCCTGACAACCCTTGTTCAGCTTATATACGTTAGCAGGAGAGATAACCCTGCAACCCTTGTTCAGCTTATATACGTTAGCAGGAGAGATAACCCTGCAACCCTTGTTCAGCTTATATACGTTAGCAGGAGAGATAACCCTGACAACCCTTGTTCAGCTTATATACGTTAGCAGGAGAGATAACCCTGCAACCCTTGTTCAGCTTATATACGTTACCAGGAGAGATAACCCTGCAACCCTTGTTCAGCTTATATACGTTACCAGGAGAGATAACCCTGGCAACCCTTGTTCAGCTTATATACGTTAGCAGGAGAGATAACCCTGCAACCCTTGTTCAGCTTATATACGTTAGCAGGAGAGATAACCCTGGCAACCCTTGTTCAGCTTATATACGTTAGCAGGAGAGATAACCCTGGCAACCCTTGCCTCTCCACAGACCCACTACCATTGTCACTTCTGGCATGGCAACTGTCTTGTTGGTGCTCAGCAACTCACTGTTGTTTACGATTGCAGTCTAACCACAGCCAACTATTTAACATGAATACATATATTCTAGAAAAAATAACAAAATAAACAATTGGCTACAGTTAATACGATTGACAGGTTGGGCTCAATTACATAATTGTGTGACCAACTTCTGTGTACAACGAAATATTTCTGTAAATCTTATGCCATTTTATTCTATTCACATTTCTCTAAGAACAACGTATCTAGAGTGAGTTATGCATATTACACTAGTGAGTTATGCATATTACACTAGTGAGTTATTATATACACATTGCTACAAGAACAACTAGAGTGAGTTATGCACAGCAACAGTGCGTATGTCAAGTGCTGCGTTACGTTTGGTAGAATGTCCGTCATTGCAGTCAATGCGTTTTAAGTTTATGCCAAAATTAGGTCCAAAATTTTGAATTCCTCTAAAGTCTTGAATTTTTGTCCTCCAACACCAACCGTCTAAATATACATTGGGCCCGTTGCATAAGCTACGGAAACGGTTTTTTGTGTGAATTGCTTCTCCTGTAGGAGGGGAACAAAATACCTTCCTTCGTGCCTTCCCCGCTGGTAGGTTACTACGCATAGTCTAATCACACAATGGTGGGTAGGAATAGTCTAATCACACAATGGTGGGTAGGAATAGCCTATTCACACAATGGTGGGTAGGAATAGTCTAATCACACAATGGTGGGTAGGAATAGCCTATTCACACAATGGTGGGTATGGATGTGTATTCCTACCCACCATAAGTAATGGGGAAATGTGTAGGAATTCACACACACAACAATCATTTCCATTGCTTAATTATGCAACATACCCCTCGTCCCTTTAATTCTCATTTCATATGGCGTCAATAATATCCTATTCCCCTCCCTTCCCCTGTACATACAATAATTGGTTGGGGGAGGAGGGGGGGGGAGGAGGGGGAGGGGGGAGTGGCCCCTTATTGTATCGTTTATTCACAGCACATCCTCACAATCAAACGATTATGCACCACCAACGCCCCCTGTCTCTCTCTATCAGTACTACAATGCGCGCGCATCTTGTTGTCAAGTAATACGGTTGTGTTGTCATGGAGATAGCGTGGTGTTGTCAAGGGCTGGGCTTTCATGTGTAGAGAGGGAGAGATAAGGTTTGGCGGGGATGATGGATGGATGGACCGGGGGTGTATTACCGTACTACCTGTAATAGGTACACCACTATAGTTTATACCAGGATAAGTTAGTAGGGAGGGGGAGGAAAGACCAGTTGTTTTGGTAATCAATATTACCTGTAATAGGTACATCACTATAGTTTATACCAGGATAAGTTAGTAGGGAGGGGGAGGAAAGACCAGTTGTTTTGGTAATCAATATACACAGAGAACTACCCGGGATTCGAGGCAGGAGTGAATATTCACCGATGACGGTCAAGGTACCGTAGTCCCACGACCGTCCTCGGTGAATATTCACGATGCCGAGAATCCAAGGGTTGTTCTGTGTTTATTTCACCCCGCACACTAAACTAATGTTAAAATAACATGATCTACAGCGATTTTGAGAAATAAATTGTTAAATAATTAGTTCTTTAGCTTGATTCGCTTTGAAAACATGGCTCCGAAGAAGGACCGGAACTGGCAAAGATTGGAAAGCACGCATGTGCACAGTGTACCAAAAACTAGGTCGGCCGTGTATTGCCCGTGTGCAATGTCGCATCAGTTACTGACCAGCTAAACAATATACAGAGCCTATGTTATTTCTATGGACTGAGCATATCGAGGGTGAAATAATACCTGTAATAGGTACACTACTATAGTTTATACCAGGATAAGTTAGTAGGGACGGGGAGGAAAGGCCAGTTGTTTTGGTAATCAATATTACCTGTAATAGGTACACTACTATAGTTTATACCAGGATAAGTTAGTAGGGACGGGGAGGAAAGGCCAGTTGTTTTGGTAATCAATATTACCTGTAATAGGTACATCACTATAGTTTATACCAGGATAAGTTAGTAGGGAGGGGGAGGAGAGGCCAGTTGTTTTGGTAATAAATAATACCTGTAATAGGTACATCACTATAGTTTATACCAGGATAAGTTAGTAGGGAGGGGGAGGAAAGACCAGTTGTTTTGGTAATCAATATTACCTGTAATAGGTACATCACTATAGTTTATACCAGGATAAGTTAGTAGGGAGGGGGAGGAAAGACCAGTTGTTTTGGTAATCAATATTACCTGTAATAGGTACACTACTATAGTTTATACCAGGATAAGTTAGTAGGGAGGGGGAGGAAAGACCAGTTGTTTTGGTAATAAATAATACCTGTAATAGGTACACTACTATAGTTTATACCAGGATAAGTTAGTAGGGAGGGGAGGAAAGACCAGTTGTTTTGGTAATCAATATTACCTGTAATAGGTACATCACTATAGTTTATACCAGGATAAGTTAGTAGGGAGGGGGAGGAGAGTATTACCTGTAATAGGTACATCACTATAGTTTATACCAGGATAAGTTAGTAGGGAGGGGAGGAGAGGCCAGTTGTTTTGGTAATCAATATTACCTGTAATAGGTACATCACTATAGTTTATACCAGGATAAGTTAGTAGGGAGGGGGAGGAGAGTATTACCTGTAATAGGTACATCACTATAGTTTATACCAGGATAAGTTAGTAGGGAGGGGAGGAGAGGCCAGTTGTTTTGGTAATCAATATTACCTGTAATAGGTACATCACTATAGTTTATACCAGGATAAGTTAGTAGGGAGGGGAGGAGAGGCCAGTTGTTTTGGTAATCAATATTACCTGTAATAGGTACATCACTATAGTTTATACCAGGATAAGTTAGTAGGGAGGGGGAGGAGAGTATTACCTGTAATAGGTACATCACTATAGTTTATACCAGGATAAGTTAGTAGGGAGGGGAGGAGAGGCCAGTTGTTTTGGTAATCAATATTACCTGTAATAGGTACATCACTATAGTTTATACCAGGATAAGTTAGTAGGGAGGGGGAGGAGAGTATTACCTGTAATAGGTACATCACTATAGTTTATACCAGGATAAGTTAGTAGGGAGGGGGAGGAAAGTATTACCTGTAATAGGTACATTACTATAGTTTATACCAGGATAAGTTAGTAGGGAGGGGGAGGAAAGTATTACCTGTAATAGGTACATTACTATAGTTTATACCAGGATAAGTTAGTAGGGAGGGGGAGGAAAGACCAGTTGTTTTGGTAATCAATATTACCTGTAATAGGTACATTACTATAGTTTATACCAGGATAAGTTAGTAGGGAGGGGGAGGAAAGGCCTATAGTTTATACCAGGATAAGTTAGTAGGGAGGGGGAGGAAAGTATAACCTGTAATAGGTACATCACTATAGTTTATACCAGGATAAGTTAGTAGGGAGGGGGAGGAAAGTATAACCTGTAATAGGTACATTACTATAGTTTATACCAGGATAAGTTAGTAGGGAGGGGGAGGAAAGTATTACCTGTAATAGGTACACCACTATAGTTTATACCAGGATAAGTTAGTAGGGAGGGGGAGGAAAGGCCTATAGTTTATACCAGGATAAGTTAGTAGGGAGGGGGAGGAAAGTATAACCTGTAATAGGTACATCACTATAGTTTATACCAGGATAAGTTAGTAGGGAGGGGGAGGAAAGTATAACCTGTAATAGGTACATTACTATAGTTTATACCAGGATAAGTTAGTAGGGAGGGGGAGGAAAGTATTACCTGTAATAGGTACACCACTATAGTTTATACCAGGATAAGTTAGTAGGGAGGGGGAGGAAAGGCCAGTTGTTTTGGTAATTAACCACGCCACCCTTGGACACCCTGACACAGCCCACTGCCTCTCTGGTTATACAACTCTTTTAAATCTGGGGCTTAATCACCAGGGAACAAAGGGACGCCTACTAGAAGGCGGGACAGCTACCAGAACGCAGATCGCTACATTACGACATGTTCGCAACATTACAACATGTCCGCTACATTACGACATGTCCGCTACATTACAACATGTCCGCTACATTACAACATATTGTTACGTAACTCAGTGGTTGCATTTGAGAAGCAAAAACCTGTTTCTGTCAGCGTTTTCCTTCTGTGCATCTATATCATAATTATGGGCCTATGTGGGCTCTCTCCACTGAGCACAACTTGCCACAAGTCATGACCCAGTTGTTATTTTATCAGGAGGTGAGAGATTAATAGCAATTAAACTTGAATGCAGCGGCGGCCAGTTGATGAAGGCGTTTACTGCCTACAGGACTCAGAGTGTACTGTGTATTGGCCTCACCATGGTGACATGCTAATCGACCTCCCCCCTGATCAGTAGTGAGCGTTTATTACAATGAATACATCCTGATATAATATACAGGTATGCAACCTGTACATAATAACTGTCCCACTCCCCGGTACTTATCAGCCCCTACATAATGCACATTTGTCAACTTAATTCATGCCTTTTATAAAAAGCAAATTCGCTGTGAAACCTATCTGACTGAGCCCATCATTGTCCACCGCCGCCCGCTACAAAGCCTCAGATCTTCCTCCCCGCTACTGAGATAGTATTGATGCGGATCTTATACAGCTAGAGTTGGGGAATGCACGGGGAAAAATATGACATGAATGGAAATAGAGGAGGGAGTTTTGTACTGGAGGGTAGGCCGCGATATGTACAAGTTTCCTTTTGGGGACGTATCTTTAACCTCATTTAACCTCCATTAGAAACTTAAGATTAGAGTTATTATGAACAAAATTTATGTTAATTATGTTAACAAAATCTTAACAAATTTACATATATCATTTATATGAAAGAATGTGAAGTGGGATAGGCGGAAAGAACAAGGCCGCAAGTGACACATGAAAGGAGTGTGAAAAGGTCAAAATATAAATATGGATTTGTATGAAGCCCTATAGCAAAAACAACTTAAACAAATCTAAAACAAATTAAAAAATTGATGGAAAAGCAACTCAACAAAAACAGTCATGGGAACGAGTCAAGTTGGTATTTTGTAGGTTTATTGGCGTTCCTGACGCGTTTCGCCTTTCTTGGGCTTCATCAGAGAATCTAAAACAAAGACAAAATCCTCCATACTTGTGGTCAAATGTCTCATAGATGGGTTGGAAAAGAACGGAACAACAATGAGATAGTATTGATGCGGATCTTATACAGCTAGAGTTGGGGAATGCTTGGGGAAAATATGGCATGAATGTAAATAGAGGAGGGAGTTGTGTACTGGTGGTAGGCCGCGATACGTACAGGTGAACCTCCATTATAAACGTAAGATCAAAGCTGCATTCTCAGCTATTACTGCAACAAAATCTTACTCATATTATGAATTATAGGACTGAAACTATCTATATTCTGCTGCTCTTTTATATTTATAAAGGACTTGGAAGATGAATTGGATGAGATAACGGCCGCAAGTACCACAGGAAAGATTTCGTTCGGTCTCCGGAATATAAATGTATTTTTATGAAGCCCTATAGCAAAAATAACTCAAACGAATCTAAAACAAAGACAAAATCTTCCAAAATAATGTGGTAAAATGTTTTATAGATGGGTTGGAAAAGAATACGAGGGATGTATTTTGAAGCTCATTTTTGTCTTAGATCTGGCTGAGGATTGGTGAAGGCCACTGGTACTGTTTAGCGATTGCTATTCCATGTAATATGAAACTTTATCATCAAACATAGAACATTTTAAATGTCAAAAGAAAGCACATTACGTGCTGTACTAATAATTGTGAACTCAAAAAATCAAAACCAATGTAAGCATGTTAATTATAGATCACTGTTTATGTATTATGTAAAAATTCAAAATGAAGTGTTATCAACCGGCCAGCCAGGAAAACCTGCAATTGAGCAGAAGGCTAATACCTATTCAGATAATGCTTCAGTACTATGTAAATTGTAATAACTTGATATTGAATAAAAGTTTTATATATATATATATATATATATATATATATATATATATATATCTGACAATTACAATAAATGGTATAAGTGTTAAAAAAGTTAAGATAAGTTCCACAACCAGCACGATAACATTTCATGACAACTATTCTTTTCAACTATTCTTTTCTGGAATTTCCCAAAACATCTGATAACCAAAAGCCAAAGGTAAATCTAGACCTAGAGAGTCTTAATGGGAATCTTTGTGACCAATTTCTTCTAGAATTTCCAAAGCCTTTGACAAAATGGTGTGTGAAGACTGCGTTGTTTCTCCTCTCACATCTTCCCCTCCAGTCTACTCCTCTCCACTTAGGTGGAATAATGTGATCTGAACCTGAATCCAGCTAAAGAAATATTTAGGGAAAGATCTAGAGTAGCACCAACAGGCATGTGGGTCAAGTTTTCAGAAAATGTACAATTCACCTCCACCAATCCTTTCAAATAACCCAAGATGTCAGACGAAAATACAGTTCAAAATACAGTTCAACCTAACTAAACTGATTGCTAGAATCAATGCGATGCCAAATATACTCGAATTTCCCTAGTATTGACCAAATTGTGGCCTAATTTAGCATAGTTTACCTAATGTGTACAGCTGCTAATTGTACATTTTCTGAAAATCTCACCCATATAGAAGTGATTGTTGTATAGGTGGGTATGAGACGATGTCTAGTTCATATTATATTATACGCATTCCATTGATACATGGGTGCGGTAAAAACAACGTTTATTGTATTTGTACTATAAAATGTGTCGATACTTTTGTGAGATTTTTCATATATTCTTGTTGTTCTATTGTGAACGTACTTGTGTGCCTCACGTTAAGCCCCAAAAACTTTTTACAAAGTACACAATTTGAATAAAGGATTTTAAAAACAACTCTTATGAGTTTTAGATACTTAATAACGATTCAAAATCAAAAACAAATGTTTATAATGTATCAAAACTCTTCTACACTAGGGGCACATGGAGAATGGAACTCGGTACTCGATGTAACCTACTACTGGCACCTCGTTACATTCTCTCTATATGGCTCAGATTTTCAGAAAATGTACAATTCACCTTCACCAATCTTCTCAAATAACCCAGATTTTATACGGAAATAAAGTTCAAAATACAGTTCAACCTAACCAAACAGGTTGTTAGAATCAATGCAATGCCGAATTTACTCGAATTTACCAAGTATTGACCAAATTGCAGCTTATATTAGCAAAATTTACTGAATGTGTACAGCTGCCAATTGTACATTTTCTGAAAATCTGACCCATATGTGTTTGAAGTCTAGGCTATTACAATATTCTGCCACTTGTGTTTATATTAATATTTCAAGTGGCCGTGAGAAAACGAGTCATTATAAGTGAGACCACTGTAGCAAAGTATTTCTAAATATAACATTTCATAAGATGGATTACCATTATATTTCCTAATGAATTTCATAGTTATGTATTTTCACCTTTGCTATTTACTCTAATGGAAATCGAATATTTCCTTGAGTCTGCATCAATTGTCATTACCTTTTCCATTTGATCTTGTACCAACAGTTTCAATCCATCTTATGAAATGTCATATTATTGTGAAACCAGAGATTTGTTCCTACTACTTATATATCAGAAATAACAACCCTGCAAAGAACTTTCGTCGTTGTGTGATTTATATTAATATTTGAAGTTACATTGGCCGTGAGAAAACGAGCCATTATAAGTGAGACCACTGTAGCAAAGTATTTCGGCGGGCCACCAAAATATGAATATGGACTGAAGTCCTGTAGTAAAAGCAATGGGGTGAAATCCTAAAAAATATTGTTCAAATGGGTTGAAAAAGAAGAGAACACAAATCAGAAGTTTTAAGTGAGAATGCGGCTTGAGGCAACCTAGGCTCAAAGTTTAGAGAGTCCCTTCAAACTGAGGAAAAGCCTCTTGCTGCTATCTGGGAAATGCCGTTAAAATGCCATTATAATCATAAAATGCCATTTTAATCCCAGTAGGACCGCAAAATGCCATTATAAATCCATTAGGATGCCTACACCTGGCCTAGAAAAGCCATGTGCAGTAGACGTCCAATCACTGACATACCATTCTTATCTGATCTGAGAGGCTTTGAGCCTAGACTTCAAGCATAAGATCTTCAGCACAATTTGACTGCTTAAAGAATGTTCAAAGTGTTTTGATGAGAGGCCTCCTCATTATTCTACACCTAACGCGACTCATATCTGTCATAATTCATGTCGCTGTCGAGGCGTTTCCATCTCCACAAACCATGAATGTGATTTGAATATCCTTTCAATCAATGTCAAATATTCCTTCAGAAGATAATTTATAACACACAAAGCCCACATTAAACGGCCCGCATTATAAGGCAGGTAGGAAACTAATACACTCATGGGTCTGATTTTTAGAAAATGTACAATTCATCTTCATCAATCCTCTCAGATAACTAACATTTATGACAAAAATCAGCTTCGAAATGCAGTTTAATATAACAGAACTGATACTTTAAATCAATGTGATACTAAATATACTCAGATTTACCTGATATTCATCATTTTTCAGCCTAATTTAGCACAATTTCCTAAATGTGTACAGCGGCCAATTGTACATTTTCTGAGAATCTGACCCTTAGTCTCAGGTAGGAAACTAATCCACTCGTGCACAATACCGCGCTGTAAACCAAGTCATGCGGAAAATGATGCGCGGAGGAAAGTAATAGAGGAGAAATGGCGCATGCGGGGTTGTCATCCGGCTCTAAATTACATTTTACGACATGAATTATGATTGATGAATGTGTTATGGGGCTTAGTGTAAGATAGGGCAGCAGGATATTGCATAACTTGGGCATGGTTGAAGTGCAACAATAGGGGGTGGGGTGAGGGGGGGTGGGTGGGGGGGGGGGTAGTGGGGTGGGGGGTGAGGGGAGAGGGGGTTGTAGGGGGTGTAGGGGGGTGGGGGGTGAGGGGCTGAGGGGTGGGGGGTGAGGGGGTGAGGGGGTGAGGGGGTGAGGGGGTGAGAGGGTGAGGGGGTGAGGGGGTGAGGGGGTAGGGGGGTGGGGGGTGAGGGGGTGAGGGGGTGAGAGGGTGAGGGGGTGGGGGGTGAGGGGGTGAGAGGGTGAGGGGGTGGAGGGGGGGGGTGAGGGGGGTGTAGGGTGAGGGGGTAAATAGGACAATGACACCCTGTGGAATGTGGTATTAATGTCTCCTTTAGATGTTATATTGTACTCGGCGGCACCCACAGGGTTCAACATTAATGTGATTTACACTGTTAATATTGCCTTTATTCAATATATAACTTCCCCACAATGTTAATATTACCTTTATTCAATATATAACTTCACCACACTGTTAATATTGCCTTTATTCAATATATAACTTCACCACAATGTTAATATTGCCTTTATTCAATATATAACTTCACCACAATGTTAATATTGCCTTTATTCAATATATAACTTCACCACAATGTTATTATTGCCTTTATTCAATGTATAACTTCACCACAATGTTAATATTGCCTTTATTCAATATATAACTTCACCACAATGGGGCTATTACCTTTGTATTATTGGGGATGTTTATAGATTTTCAGAAAATGTACAATTTGACTTCACCAATCCTCTCAAATAACCCACATTTAAGACTGAACTGAGCTTTAAAATGCAGTTTAACATAACAGAACTGATACTTTAAATCAATGTGATACCTAATATACTCAGATATACCCGGTATTCTTCATTCTTCAGCCTAATTTAGCAGAGTTTCCTAAATGTGTAGAGCTGCTAATTGTACATTTTCTGAAAATCTGACCCATAATTATCTGTACAGTGAACAGAATTATGAAGCAGGATCACGGGTTTAATAGGGGATTTGCATAGCGCCATTTTGAATCTGGATTCGCATGGCATTATGGGACTAATAGTACAGACTAAAAATCAATAGAAAATATGCCATGTTCAGCATGGACTATTTATCAATGCTGTAATGGTAATATCCACGTGTTATACATGTTTCCATGACACAAGGCAACGCATCGCCACGGCCGTTACCTCCATTGACAATGCACCGATTTTACATCGGCGGGAAATATCAAACATGTTTGATGTTCATCACTACCCTTACCGATGCAATTTTCACATCGCTCACTCATCGCCAGTCATCGCTGGCTATTGCCGAAGGCATAGCTTCAATGCAAAGACGTCGCCAATGCATCGCCAATAATTTTGTCGACAGTGGTCAGACCACTTTACTCATTAACAGGTAAACCTCCTTATACCAGGAGGCTAAATGGCAGTTAACCTGTACTGGGTTGAATACAGTATTAAATTCACAATATTTCGAATCGCGAGTTTCAGTATTAGACAAGAAACAGAAGAATTATTCATATTGAGAATTTAACATATTTACAGGCCTACCGAAATAAGTCGATCTTTTGAATCATAGATCTTACTTGTCTATTTCCGTCCCGCCACCCCTACCATTCCTAGTGTCAATAACAGTTGCTATTTTTTGTTCCGTTCTGATGAATTGATCAACCTCAGAGGGATTTATAACCGTTTTTCAAATAAACTCTAAAGTGTTTTCTGGTTTTTGTAGACCTAGCTTTACCATTAAGTTCGTTCCACATGAGTGATAATCTATATTATATGATTTTTTGAACACTTCATTTCTTGGTTGTGGCACCTTTAGCTTTATACCGTCTTGCAAGCTCCTTAAATTGGTCTTTCTGTCATCTACATTATTTTCAAATAATGTTCTTCTAAATGCTAGAAATTATACTTCGTTTGATTCTTTATATATTTCTCAAAATTCAATTTGAACATAAATACATTTTTCATGGTGTTAATACATAACCCACCCATTACCCCAATGTAGTTCCCCAATGAAACATTTATTATTTGATTCCGCTGTTTCATACAAAACCGCGGCTCTCTAAATCTATTATGTTATTGAATACAGTTTCCTTCACCGTATTAGTTATCAATTATATAAATGTTTTTATTTCATATTGATGAAAACATTCTTGCAATTTTTGATAAAAATCTTGCCAAATATTTGCTTTTCAGATTTCAACAGAATTCATCCCAGGATGCACTGTAACATACATGCGCAGTGAGACAATCAAATCCCCTATTCAACAAGGAATTGCCAAACATTTAATGTAATTGGCAACGACTACAAAATGATGATATTGTGCGCTATATAACTTCGAAATTATAGTGGAAGACCAGTTATAGGAGCTTAACTAGTAAAACAACAAGAAATAGTTAACAGTGATCAGTTTACATTTATATATTTATTTCCGGTTCATGTAGAAGATTGCGTTTCCAAGGGAAACGAAGATTGATGTCAGTTAAATATAAAATTCGAGAGGGAGGTATAGTAGGAGGGAGTGGAAGGGGAGACAGAACACATGAAAGAAATCCTTATCCCATATATGACTGGTCAGTCCATGTAATTCTGTTGGTCCCTTTAACACTTTGCATATGAGGCATCTTATTTCTCAGCTTGCCACTTTAATTCACACATGGTCTACCCTTTAATTCACACCTAAACGCCATCCCCTCCCCCTCCCAGCCATTACCAGCATGATTCTGATCCCATCTACTGATATCAGAATCAACAGATTCTTCACACTGATATCCAGGATGGGAGGAGCCAAGATGCTATCAATGATTGACAGATCTCACCCCAATTCAATTAGATTGATGATAACATCAATCTAAAAATTGCCAGGCCCTGTAAGCAGTAGTTGTGTGTGTAAGTTTATACAAGGCAGTAGTAAAAACCTCCTCCATGAATAGACCAGCTCTGACATTCACATGATGAAGTATTTTGACAAAAACATCAAATTTTGCAATAAACTTGGGTGGGAATCACATAGCGAGCTGACATATTGGTCTTTTTCTGGGGATATTAGAAGTTTTTCCTGACGAGGTATGATTTATGTGTCGGACTGACATCACTGCTGGTGTCACTTTGATACATTCTATAAACAGTTTTCATAAACATGGGTGGGGCTCTTGGTCGTTTATAAATGGGTCAGATTTCCAGAAAATGTACAATCCGCCTTCACCAATCCTCTCAAATAATCCACATTTAAGACAGAAATGAGTTTCAAAATGCAGTTTAACATAACAGAACTGATGCTTTGAATCAACACGATACTAAATATACTCAGATATACCTGACATTCATAATTTTTCAGCCTAACTTAGCAGAATTTCCTAAATGTGTACAGCTGCCAATTGTACATTTTCTGAAAATCTGACCCTTATACAATATGGTATAGAGAATATTATATCAGGTGAGGGAAGTGTAATTGGAGTTAAAGGGGGGCAGGCAGTACCTGGAATTATAGCTCATGTACAGTGTATGTACAGTACAGCAGATTTGTTTATTTATTATATGGGTCAGATTTTCAGAAAATGTACAATTGGCAGATCTACATATTTAGTAAATTCTGCTAAATTAAGACTGAAAAATGGTCAAAACTAAGTATATCTGAGTATATTTAGTATTGAGTTGATTTAAAGGATGTCTTTGGTGGTGTTAAACTGAATTTTGAACATCATTATTATCTTAAATTGGTGTTGTTTGAAAGGATCGCTGAAGACAAATTGTACATTTTCTAAAAATCTGACCCATATACTGTACAGTTTATAATCAGGTCTCCAGGAGCTGAACAATGGCTGAGGATTACTAGAAGCGAAGGTTATGAACTATTTGTTAAAATGGAAATTAAATTCTTCTTCTTGTGCTTGTGCATGAACACGACAAGAAGAATTCAATTTCGAGTTTATTTGTCATCTAATTGTGAATATAGTTGTAGACAAAATTGCCTGAGGGGGATCCTAACATTCTGTATTACATGCGGTAGCAATTGCAGTAAGAGAGCGTAGGGAAAGAACAAACTGCATAGCCTTAGTGTAATATGGATGTCTGAAGGTAACTAAATGGTATATTACCCTCTAGAAAGGTATAACAACCACCCAATGCTGTAGCCTATAGCAGTCCATATTACCCTATAGAAAGGTGTAATAAACAGGCCATACTACACACTGTATGTGGTATGAGCACCAATGCTGTAGCCTATAGCAGTCCATATTACCCTATAGAAAGTGTGGTATGAGCACCAATGCTGTAGACTATAGCTGCCCATATTACCCTATAGAAAGTGTGGTATGAGCACCAATGCTGTAGACTATAGCTGCCCATATTACCCTATAGAAAGTGTGGTATGAGCACCAATGCTGTAGCCTATAGCTGTCCATATTACCCTATAGAAAGTGTGGTATGAGCACCAATGCTGTAGCCTATAGCAGTCCATATTACCCTGTAGAAAGTGTGGTATGAGCACCAATGCTGTAGCCTATAGCTGTCCATATTACCCTATAGAAAGTGTGGTATGAGCACCAATGCTGTAGCCTATAACTGCCCATATTACCTTATAGAAAGTGTGGTATGAGCACCAATGCTGTAGCCTATAGCTGTCCATACTACCCTATAGAAAGTGTGGTATGAGCACCAATGCTGTAGCCTATAGCTGCCCATATTACCCTATAGAAAGTGTGGTATGAGCACCAATGCTGTAGCCTATAGCTGTCCATACTACCCTATAGAAAGTGTGGTATGAGCACCAATGCTGTAGCCTATAGCTGCCCATATTACCCTATAGAAAGGTGTAATAACACAATGAATTGCTCACCTTGAGGGAGCGGTTGAAGAGCTCCCTGTTGATGATGAGCAGGTCAGTCTCCTCATCAGCCACGATGGTGGCGTTACGCTTAGAGTCCTCCGCCATCAGCGCCAGCTCACCAAACGCCTTCCCTCCATCTGGTGGTGGGGGCACAAGTTACACATTAACCATGTTTAAAGAGTTCTTAAATATGAAACCCTAGGCTAGGAATTGTATCTATCTTGATGTAAAATGATTTCAAAAGATTCATGCATCTTAATTAGCTTCTTAGATTTCATGCAGACTGTTTGTGGGAGTGTTGTGAAATAATGTTGGGAGAAGTGCAGATAGAGAGGTACATTATATGTGTTGATGGTGTGAAATACAGGGTAATACAGGGTGTGGTTGTTTCACACTGAGGTACACATCACCATATTCAGGGTCACACTTATATACATGCTGTTATGCTGTTAGGTGCATGAGGGATATGTACATGTATGTAGAATTTGTGCTGTGTTTAGTAGTGGCACATATTAGAGCGGTGCATACTACTTTTTTAGAAAACAGATTTTATTTAAACTGGGTTTTCACTGTCCTTGGTTGAAGTTTTTCACGTGGCCCAGGGGATGCTGCTTAAAGGGGTGTCTCCACTGGTTGTGGTAAGCCTTGCGATGGTGCTGTGATGGTGAGAAGTGGCGAGGTCCTGCCTACATGGCCGGTGAACCATGTAGGCAATACTTCATCATTCCTCTCCACCTACAGAACCAGCACAACACCATCGCAAGGCTTACCACAGAGCTTACTGCAGCCAATGGAGACCCCGCTTAACAGAATAATTGTAAATTCATCATAATTTGGTCAGAGGTGTAAATTTATTACCACCAATCATGGATTTTAATGACCATATATGGTGGTCAGGGTGGAGGCTGGTCAAGCGGTCAACCCCGGTGGTGTAACGGTCAGCAGGCTCGCCCTGATAGCAATAGATCCAAGTGTGATTCTGGGTTGAGGAAGACTGTTTGTTGGCTTCACAAGCATTTTGTTTTTTTTGAAGAAGAATTCTTACCATTTTTGTTTTATACAGAAGAATTCTTTGTTACTAAATTATGCAGCACCCTGTTTTGTGAATTTTCTTGTTGAAAAGAAATATTGGGATTAAAGAAAATAGTAGATGGGTAGGATGTGTTGATAATTGTGCAAGATTAACATTGTGTTATAGTTTCTTAATTACAAAATTGTTGTGTAAAAATGTTTTGTGAGGGTTTTATGATGTGCTTTGGCATATATACATTTTGAGGTTGCACGAAATGATGAAAAATTACTCCAAACAAAATACACATCATGCAATGTAAAATTGATTCATGAAAATTGAATGAAATCCTACAAAAATGACATACCGATATTTTGCACATTTCACACACAAATTCATACGTTTTAATAAACGAACAAATTCTGCAATAATGGACATGCATTGACTTCATATATACCAACTGTATATAGAAGGTATGCTGTTGATAAATAAATCTGTTTGGTTTTGTTGAGCCTCATTTTTCTCTTAAATTTGAGTTATTTGCGAGGAGTGGTGAAGGCCAATTATACATTTCTGACACCCTGAGGCGTATATTTCTGCAATGCAGGTCCTTTATTGGTCTGAACAAAGTGCACAAACGACATCTCACTGACATGAGGTACAAACAAGTGATAACAAGTGATAATAACACATTAACCAAAATGAACCAAACGTTGCTAGGGTTATTCACTCTCGTTACCTGAAGCATCCTGACTCACGTCTGTCACAGGCGGCAGTTGAATGTAGAATAACAGATTGTATCATAACTTTGCCCATAAAATAACAGTTTCTATCATAACTTTGCCCATGGAATAACATATTTTATCATAACTTTGGCCATATAATAACAGATTCTATTATAACTTTGCCCATATAATAACACAATTTATCATAATTTTCCCATGAAATAACAGATTTATCATAACTTTGCCCTTGGAATATCAGAATTTATTATAACTTTGCCCTTGGAATAACACAATTTATCATAATTTGCCCATATAATAACAAAAGTTATCATAACTTTGCCCTTGAAATAACAGAATTCATTTTATCTTTACCCATCAAATAAGAATGTATCATACCTTTGCAGATAAGACAACATAATGTATCATACGTTTGGCTCTAGAATAACATAATTTATCATAACTTTGCTCATAAAATAACATAATTTATCATAACTTTGCCCATAAAATAACATAATTTATCATAACTTTGCCCATAAAATAACATAATTTATCATAACTTTGCTCATAAGATAAAAGAAATCATCATCATTTTACTTTCGTTGTATTGAAGTATGTAACCACACAAAACTAGTGTCACTGTCAAGAAAAGTATCCAACATAATTTTATACATTTTTAACATGTTATGTCACCAGAACAAGAACACCTCGTACCGCTGTTCTTCCACCAGTACCTATTTCTGATCCGTTTAGGAAAATGAGTCACAAGTTGCAAAATATGGATTTTGAGATACCACCATATTTGAAAAGAGGAGATCAATGTGACTCCAATGATAGTAAATACTAGGACACCTAATAAGTAATTCTATATTATAAGTTTGATATTTTTATTTTTGAAACAAAAAGTATGCAATGTTTCTGGGTGCATTCATACGACTATAAGTGCAGTGACTATAAGTGTCTCTCATTTTCCTAGAACACATCCCATGTGCTAAATATCTGGCAACAATATCAACCATCTATAAATAAATAAATTGAATCTCACCAAAGTTAGCGACTAGTTTACCGAGGGACTCCCTCACGTCCTTCTTCTCTGCTCCCTCGCCCTCCTCGCCCTCCTCACTCTCTCCTTTCTCTTTCTCTTCCTCTTCCTCTTCCTCCTTTACTGTCTCACCACGAGGGGGCGTTACCGGAAGTGTGCTGCGCTGACGTCGTAACGTCTTCCCGTTACCGTACATCTTGGTTTCCTTGGTGACAACGTCTTCCTCTGTCTTGGTGGTGTCGATGTAGACAGACGTGCGACCGCACAGGATGATGTAGAAACTGGGGGTGAGACAAAGTATAAGGATAAAATATTACACATATACATTATATGGGCCAAGTTACTTTTTATTAGTAGAAACGCCTTATAAATTCGATTAGAATAAATTCGAATTCGATTAGAAATCTATCTCTTTCTAAAGGGTAACTGTAGGAAGAACTGGGAGTTAACAAACCTGGACATACATATTATACCCAATTTACTCATCTCTACATACTCATGTAACTGTTTTGTGATAAATAAAAGTATTTCTCAATTCAATTCAATTGAAGTTTCCCAAAAATGTGCAATCGTCACCTCTACAAATTTGGTAACTTCTGCTAAATTAGGCAGAAAAGTTATAAATGCTATGTTAAATAAATGCTATGCATCTTTGGCACTGAGTTGATATTTTTTCGTTGTGTTAAACTGCATTTTGAACCTCATTTTACTCTTACTTTTGGATTATTTGAGAGGACAGGTGAGGGCGAATTGTACATTAACTGACCCATATTCATTTTAAATATGGGATGTGTTACAGGAAAATGAGTAGCAAGTAGCAAAAACATAGATTTTGAGATATCCTCATATTTGAAAAGATGAGGTCATGCAGATGCTAATGATGGTAAACATTAGGGAAGCTAATGAGTATTTCTATATGTTAAGTTTGATATTTTTATTTTGACAAAAGATGTTGCAATATATTTGGGTGGACTAGTAAAGTGGCTAATCATAGCCTGTAATATACTCTATAGCAGCTAATTATACACTATAGGAGGAGGACTCAGAAATGCGTGTATATATTTCACACACTGACTTGAAATTTGGTGCATGTACTCATACGTCTTAAAACACTATATACCCCAAATATGTGGGCATTTATAAAAAAGCATTCATAAAAACTGAAGGATGAGGTAAAACAGTTTCCCTCAGCTCAGTTTATGCACCAGGCCCCAGCAAAGCTTACTTTTCCTACACAGTTTCCCTCAGCTCAGTTTATGCACCAGGCCCCAGCATAGCTTACTTTTCCTACACAGTTTCCCTCAGCTTAGTTTATGCACCAGGCCCCAGCATAGCTTACTTTTCCTACACAGTTTCCCTCAGCTTAGTTTATGCACCAGGCCCCAGCACAGCTTACTTTTCCTACACAGTTTCCCTCAGCTCAGTTTATGCACCAGGCCCCAGCATAGCTTACTTTTCCTACACAGTTTCCCTCAGCTTAGTTTATGCACCAGGCCCCAGCATAGCTTACTTTTCCTACACAGTTTCCCTCAGCTCAGTTTATGCACCAGGCTCCAGCATAGCTTACTTTTCCTACACAGTTTCCCTCAGCTCAGTTTATGCACCAGGCCCCAGCATAGCTTACTTTTCCTACACAGTTTCCCTCAGGTTAGTTTATGCACCAGGCTCCAGCATAGCTTACTTTTCCTACACAGTTTCCCTCAGCTCAGTTTATGCACCAGGCCCCAGCATAGCTTACTTTTCCTACACAGTTTCCCTCAGGTTAGTTTATGCACCAGGCCCCAGCAAAGCTTACTTTTCCTACACAGTTTCCCTCAGCTCAGTTCATGCACCAGGCCCCAGCATAGCTTACTTTTCCTACACAGTTTCCCTCAGCTCAGTTTATGCACCAGGCCCCAGCAAAGCTTACTTTTCCTACACAGTTTCCCTCAGCTCAGTTCATGCACCAGGCCCCAGCATAGCTTACTTTTCCTACACAGTTTCCCTCAGCTCAGTTTATGCACCAGGCCCCAGCAAAGCTTACTTTTCCTACACAGTTTCCCTCAGCTCAGTTTATGCACCAGGCCCCAGCATAGCTTACTTTTCCTACACAGTTTCCCTCAGCTCAGTTTATGCACCAGGCCCCAGCATAGCTTACTTTTCCTACACAGTTTCCCTCAGCTCAGTTTATACACCAGGCCCCAGCAAAGCTTACTTTTCCTACACAGTTTCCCTCAGCTCAGTTTATGCACCAGGCCCCAGCATAGCTTACTTTTCCTACACAGTTTCCCTCAGCTCAGTTTATACACCAGGCCCCAGCAAAGCTTACTTTTCCTACACAGTTTCCCTCAGCTCAGTTTATGCACCAGGCCCCAGCATAGCTTACTTTTCCTACACAGTTTCCCTCAGCTTAGTTTATGCACCAGGCCCCAGCATAGCTTACTTTTCCTACACAGTTTCCCTCAGCTCAGTTTATGCACCAGGCTCCAGCAAAGCTTACTTTTCCTACACAGTCTCCCTCAGCTCAGTTTATACACCAGGCCCCAGCATAGCTTACTTTTCCTACACAGTTTCCCTCAGCTTAGTTTATGCACCAGGCCCCAGCAAAGCTTACTTTTCCTACACAGTTTCCCTCAGCTCAGTTTATACACCAGGCTCCAGCATAGCTTACTTTTCCTACACAGTTTCCCTCAGCTCAGTTTATGCACCAGGCCCCAGCATAGCTTACTTTTCCTACACAGTTTCCCTCAGCTTAGTTTATGCACCAGGCTCCAGCATAGCTTACTTTTCCTACACAGTTTCCCTCAGCTCAGTTTATGCACCAGGCCCCAGCATAGCTTACTTTTCCTACACAGTTTCCCTCAGCTCAGTTTATGCACCAGGCCCCAGCAAAGCTTACTTTTCCTACACAGTTTCCCTCAGCTTAGTTTATGCACCAGGCCCCAGCATAGCTTACTTTTCCTACACAGTTTCCCTCAGCTCAGTTTATGCACCAGGCCCCAGCAAAGCTTACTTTTCCTACACAGTTTCCCTCAGCTCAGTTTATGCACCAGGCCCCAGCATAGCTTACTTTTCCTACAGTTTCCCTCAGCTTAGTTTATACACCAGGCCCCAGCATAGCTTACTTTTCCTACACAGTTTCCCTCAGCTTAGTTTATACACCAGGCTCCAGCATAGCTTACTTTTCCTACACAGTTTCCCTCAGCTCAGTTTATGCACCAGGCCCCAGCACAGCTTACTTTTCCTACACAGTTTCCCTCAGCTCAGTTTATGCACCAGGCCCCAGCAAAGCTTACTTTTCCTACACAGTTTCCCTCAGCTCAGTTTATGCACCAGGCCCCAGCAAAGCTTACTTTTCCTACACAGTTTCCCTCAGCTCAGTTTATGCACCAGGCCCCAGCATAGCTTACTTTTCCTACACAGTTTCCCTCAGCTCAGTTTATACACCAGGCCCCAGCATAGCTTACTTTTCCTACACAGTTTCCCTCAGCTCAGTTTATGCACCAGGCCCCAGCAAAGCTTACTTTTCCTACACAGTTTCCCTCAGCTCAGTTTATACACCAGGCCCCAGCATAGCTTACTTTTCCTACACAGTTTCCCTCAGCTCAGTTTATGCACCAGGCCCCAGCAAAGCTTACTTTTCCTACACAGTTTCCCTCAGCTCAGTTTATGCACCAGGCCCCAGCACAGCTTACTTTTCCTACACAGTCTCCCTCAGCTCAGTTTATGCACCAGGCCCCAGCACAGCTTACTTTTCCTACACAGTTTCCCTCAGCTCAGTTTATACACCAGGCCCCAGCATAGCTTACTTTTCCTACACAGTTTCCCTCAGCTCAGTTTATGCACCAGGCCCCAGCAAAGCTTACTTTTCCTACACAGTTTCCCTCAGCTCAGTTTATACACCAGGCCCCAGCATAGCTTACTTTTCCTACACAGTTTCCCTCAGCTCAGTTTATGCACCAGGCCCCAGCAAAGCTTACTTTTCCTACACAGTTTCCCTCAGCTCAGTTTATACACCAGGCCCCAGCATAGCTTACTTTTCCTACACAGTTTCCCTCAGCTTAGTTTATGCACCAGGCCCCAGCATAGCTTACTTTTCCTACACAGTTTCCCTCAGCTTAGTTTATGCACCAGGCCCCAGCATAGCTTACTTTTCCTATACAGTTTCCCTCAGCTCAGTTTATGCACCAGGCCCCAGCATAGCTTACTTTTCCTACACAGTTTCCCTCAGCTCAGTTTATGCACCAGGCTCCAGCACAGCTTACTTTTCCTACACAGTTTCCCTCAGCTCAGTTTATGCACCAGGCCCCAGCATAGCTTACTTTTCCTACACAGTTTCCCTCAGCTCAGTTTATGCACCAGGCCCCAGCATAGCTTACTTTTCCTACACAGTTTCCCTCAGCTCAGTTTATGCACCAGGCCCCAGCAAAGCTTACTTTTCCTACACAGTTTCCCTCAGCTCAGTTTATGCACCAGGCCCCAGCATAGCTTACTTTTCCTACACAGTTTCCCTCAGCTCAGTTTATGCACCAGGCCCCAGCAAAGCTTACTTTTCCTACACAGTTTCCCTCAGCTCAGTTTATGCACCAGGCCCCAGCATAGCTTACTTTTCCTACACAGTTTCCCTCAGCTCAGTTTATGCACCAGGCCCCAGCAAAGCTTACTTTTCCTACACAGTTTCCCTCAGCTTAGTTTATGCACCAGGCCCCAGCATAGCTTACTTTTCGTACACAGTTTCCCTCAGCTCAGTTTATGCACCAGGCCCCAGCATAGCTTACGTTTCCTACACAGTTTCCCTCAGCTTAGTTTATGCACCAGGCCCCAGCAAAGCTTACTTTTCCTACACAGTTTCCCTCAGCTTAGTTTATGCACCAGGCCCCAGCATAGCTTACTTTTCCTACAGTTTCCCTCAGCTTAGTTTATACACCAGGCCCCAGCATAGCTTACTTTTCCTACACAGTTTCCCTCAGCTCAGTTTATGCACCAGGCCCCAGCATAGCTTACTTTTCCTACACAGTTTCCCTCAGCTCAGTTTATACACCAGGCCCCAGCATAGCTTACTTTTCCTACACAGTTTCCCTCAGCTCAGTTTATGCACCAGGCCCCAGCACAGCTTACTTTTCCTACACAGTTTCCCTCAGCTCAGTTTATGCACCAGGCCCCAGCATAGCTTACTTTTCCTACACAGTTTCCCTCAGCTCAGTTTATGCACCAGGCTCCAGCACAGCTTACTTTTCCTACACAGTTTCCCTCAGCTCAGTTTATGCACCAGGCTCCAGCATAGCTTACTTTTCCTACACAGTTTCCCTCAGCTCAGTTTATGCACCAGGCCCCAGCACAGCTTACTTTTCCCACACAGTTTCCCTCAGCTCGGTTTATGCACCAGGCCCCAGCATAGCTTACTTTTCCTACACAGTTTCCCTCAGCTCAGTTTATGCACCAGGCCCCAGCATAGCTTACTTTTCCTACACAGTTTCCCTCAGCTCAGTTTATGCACCAGGCCCCAGCATAGCTTACTTTTCCTACACAGTTTCCCTCAGCTCAGTTTATGCACCAGGCCCCAGCACAGCTTACTTTTCCTACACAGTTTCCCTCAGCTTAGTTTATACACCAGGCCCCAGCATAGCTTACTTTTCCTACACAGTTTCCCTCAGCTCAGTTTATGCACCAGGCCCCAGCACAGCTTACTTTTCCTACACAGTTTCCCTCAGCTCAGTTTATGCACCAGGCCCCAGCATAGCTTACTTTTCCTACACAGTTTCCCTCAGCTTAGTTTATGCACCAGGCCCCAGCATAGCTTACTTTTCCTACACAGTTTCCCTCAGCTCAGTTTATACACCAGGCCCCAGCAAAGCTTACTTCTCCTACACAGTTTCCCTCAGCTCAGTTTATGCACCAGGCCCCAGCAAAGCTTACTTTTCCCCCACAGTTTCCCTCAGCTTAGTTTATGCACCAGGCCCCAGCATAGCTTACTTTTCCTACACAGTTTCCCTCAGCTCAGTTTATACACCAGGCCCCAGCATAGCTTACTTTTCCTACACAGTTTCCCTCAGCTCAGTTTATGCACCAGGCCCCAGCACAGCTTACTTTTCCTACACAGTTTCCCTCAGCTCAGTTTATGCACCAGGCCCCAGCACAGCTTACTTTTCCCCCACAGTTTCCCTCAGCTCAGTTTATGCACCAGGCCCCAGCATAGCTTACTTTTCCCCCACAGTTTCCCTCAGCTCAGTTTATGCACCAGGCCCCAGCAAAGCTTACTTTTCCTACACAGTTTCCCTCAGCTCAGTTTATGCACCAGGCCCCAGCATAGCTTACTTTTCCCACACAGTTTCCCTCAGCTCAGTTTATGCACCAGGCTCCAGCAAAGCTTACTTTTCCTACACAGTTTCCCTCAGCTCAGTTTATGCACCAGGCCCCAGCAAAGCTTACTTTTCCTACACAGTTTCCCTCAGCTCAGTTTATGCACCAGGCCCCAGCATAGCTTACTTTTCCCACACAGTTTCCCTCAGCTCAGTTTATGCACCAGGCCCCAGCAAAGCTTACTTTTCCTACACAGTTTCCCTCAGCTCAGTTTATGCACCAGGCCCCGGCAAAGCTTACTTTTCCTACACAGTTTCCCTCAGCTCAGTTTATGCACCAGGCCCCAGCACAGCTTACTTTTCCTACACAGTTTCCCTCAGCTCAGTTTATGCACCAGGCCCCAGCAAAGCTTACTTGTCCTACACAGTTTCCCTCAGCTCAGTTTATGCACCAGGCCCCAGCATAGCTTACTTTTCCTACACAGTTTCCCTCAGCTCAGTTTATGCACCAGGCCCCAGCATAGCTTACTTTTCCTACACAGTTTCCCTCAGCTTAGTTTATGCACCAGGCCCCAGCATAGCTTACTTTTCCTACACAGTTTCCCTCAGCTCAGTTTATGCACCAGGCTCCAGCATAGCTTACTTTTCCTACACAGTTTCCCTCAGCTCAGTTTATGCACCAGGCCCCAGCATAGCTTACTTTTCCTACACAGTTTCCCTCAGCTCAGTTTATGCACCAGGCCCCAGCAAAGCTTACTTTTCCTACACAGTTTCCCTCAGCTCAGTTTATGCACCAGGCCCCAGCATAGCTTACTTTTCCTACACAGTTTCCCTCAGCTCAGTTTATGCACCAGGCCCCAGCAAAGCTTACTTTTCCTACACAGTTTCCCTCAGCTCAGTTTATGCACCAGGCCCCAGCAAAGCTTACTTTTCCTACACAGTTTCCCTCAGCTCAGTTTATGCACCAGGCCCCAGCATAGCTTACTTTTCCTACACAGTTTCCCTCAGCTACGTTTATGCACCAGGCCCCAGCATAGCTTACTTTTCCTACACAGTTTCCCTCAGCTCAGTTTATGCACCAGGCCCCAGCATAGCTTACTTTTCCTACACAGTTTCCCTCAGCTCAGTTTATGCACCAGGCCCCAGCATAGCTTACTTTTCCTACACAGTTTCCCTCAGCTCAGTTTATGCACCAGGCCCCAGCATAGCTTACTTTTCCTACACAGTTTCCCTCAGCTCAGTTTATGCACCAGGCCCCAGCAAAGCTTACTTTTCCTACACAGTTTCCCTCAGCTCAGTTTATGCACCAGGCCCCAGCAAAGCTTACTTTTCCTACACAGTTTCCCTCAGCTCAGTTTATGCACCAGGCCCCAGCATAGCTTACTTTTCCTACACAGTTTCCCTCAGCTCAGTTTATGCACCAGGCCCCAGCATAGCTTACTTTTCCTACACAGTTTCCCTCAGCTCAGTTTATACACCAGGCCCCAGCAAAGCTTACTTTTCCTACACAGTCTCCCTCAGCTCAGTTTATGCACCAGGCCCCAGCATAGCTTACTTTTCCTACACAGTTTCCCTCAGCTCAGTTTATGCACCAGGCCCCAGCACAGCTTACTTTTCCTACAGTTTCCCTCAGCTTAGTTTATGCACCAGGCCCCAGCACAGCTTACTTTTCCTACACAGTTTCCCTCAGCTCAGTTTATGCACCAGGCCCCAGCATAGCTTACTTTTCCTACACAGTTTCCCTCAGCTCAGTTTATGCACCAGGCCCCAGCATAGCTTACTTTTCCTACACAGTTTCCCTCAGCTCAGTTTATACACCAGGCCCCAGCATAGCTTACTTTTCCTACACAGTTTCCCTCAGCTTAGTTTATGCACCAGGCCCCAGCAAAGCTTACTTTTCCCCCACAGTTTCCCTCAGCTCAGTTTATGCACCAGGCCCCAGCACAGCTTACTTTTCCTACAGTTTCCCTCAGCTTAGTTTATACACCAGGCCCCAGCATAGCTTACTTTTTCATCTGAAACTATTGTGAGATCCAATCTCTCCCACCTCATTAAAAAGACATTTGTAACATCAGAACTTTCTGCAAGTGATTATGAATTAAAAGTTAAAAGAATTGTGATATAGAAAGCCATTTAGTATAGCACAAGATGGGCAACAATAAAAATAATGACGTGTTATTTCATTTTGCTGTCAAAATAATCAGAATAACTAATTGGGGCGTGGGTCGGCACAGTGGGGGCTACAATAGTGGATTTGCACAGCCGCCATTTTGTATTTTAATTCGCATGGAATTATGGGACTAATGTTACAGTATAAAATCTATAGAAGTCATGTTATGTTCAGCATGGAATATGTGTCAATGCTCTAATGGCAATGTCCATATATTATACATGTTTCTATAACAAGTCTCCATCTTTCCCATCATGCATTTGCTTTTCATAGATGATTTATACAAGCTGTGATATTGGTGAAAACATTCTTGCAATTTTCGATAAGATATTGTCAAATATTTGTATGTCAGATTTCAACAGAATCCATCCCAGGATGCACTGTAACAGACATGCGCAGTGGCACATGCAGCTCCCCTATTACGTCTTCTAAAAAAAACCCACTATTGCAGTGATGTAGTCCTGATAAAAAAGGTAAATAATCAGAAAAAAAAGAAAAATTTAGATGAAAACATGGACTAGTGAGTTCATCGTTAGATAAAGCCTGATGTTAGAGTGTGCGGGAGAGCAGTGAGTCGGCCATTGACGGTGTGTGACATGTATATTACATGTTAATGATGATGGATGAGTGACAGTACAGTGGAACCTCCCCTTCCATTGCCTGTATGTGTGAAAGCAATGCCGCTAATTGAAATCAAAGCTTTGATGTACGGCGAGATGTTTACCCTGCAATAAATATATTCTACTCTACTTTAGCTTACACTCTGGTGCTGGACCTGGATATAGGGGAATGGAATAAAAGATTGAATATCTCTCAATGTCTACAATTTGGTAAGACTTGAAAATATTTATTCTTTTTTAAACATGGAGGAGGTGTTATTTTACCAGGACTAGTTCAGCTGGTCTTCCACTAGTACCTGGGAGAGGGGGTGATACTTTACCAGGACTAGTACAGCTCATACAGCTGGTCTTCCACTAGTACCTGGGGGAGGAGGTGGTACTTTACCAGGACTAGTTCAGCTCATACAGCTGGTCTTCCACTAGTACCTGGGGGAGGGGATGATACTTTACCAGGACTAGTTCAGCTCATACAGCTGGTCTTCCACTAGTACCTGGGGGAGGGGATGATACTTTACCAGGACTAGTTCAGCTCATACAGCTGGTCTTCCACTAGTACCTGGGGGAGGGGATGATACTTTACCAGGACTAGTTCAGCTCATACAGCTGGTCTTCCACTAGTACCTGGGGGAGGAGGTGGTACTTTACCAGGACTAGTTCAGCTCATACAGCTGGTCTTCCACTAGTACCTGGGGGAGGGGATGATACTTTACCAGGACTAGTTCAGCTCATACAGCTGGTCTTCCACTAGTACCTGGGGGAGGGGATGATACTTTACCAGGACTAGTTCAGCTCATACAGCTGGTCTTCCACTAGTACCTGGGGGAGGGGATGATACTTTACCAGGACTAGTTCAGCTCATACAGCTGGTCTTCCACTAGTACCTGGGGGAGGAGGTGGTACTTTACCAGGACTAGTTCAGCTCATACAGCTGGTCTTCCACTAGTACCTGGGGGAGGGGATGATACTTTACCAGGACTAGTTCAGCTGGTCTTCCCCTAGTGCCTGGGGGAGGAGGGGATACTTTACCAGGACTAGTACAGCTGGTCTTCCACTAGTGTAATGTTTCACTTATTTCATTTATTATTCATGTATTATTACTGTGACCCACTCTGTTACCATAGCATTATATTATAATCTGTATGGATGTCCTGGAAGACCTACATTTAGAAGGCTCCTTCCTATTCAGCACTGCATGACCAGAAATGTAAACGTAAACTGAATAGAAATTATTATTATTATAATGCGATAAGTGAGTTCCATGACCTCTAAGAATGCTCTCCCATACTCTCATATATAGTGTAACATGCCTATGTGTACACCACATAGTAATACTCTCATATATAGTGTAACATGTCTATGTGTACACCACATAGTAATACTCTCATATATAGTGTAACATGCCTATGTGTACACCACATAGTAATACTCTCATATATAGTGTAACATGCCTATGTGTACATAGTAATACTCTCATATATAGTGTAACATGCCTATGTGTACATAGAAATACTCTCATATATAGTGTAACATGCCTATGTGTACATAGTAATACTCTCATATATAGTGTAACATGCCTATGTGTACACCACATAGTAATACTCTCATATATAGTGTAACATGCCTATGTGTACATAGAAATACTCTCATATATAGTGTAACATGCCTATGTGTACACCACATAGTAATACTCTCATATATAGTGTAACATGCCTATGTGTACACCACATAGTAATACTCTCATATATAGTGTAACATGCCTATGTGTACACCACATAGTAATACTCTCATATATAGTGTAACATGCCTATGTGTACACCACATAGTAATACTCTCATATATAGTGTAACATACCTATGTGTACATAGTAATACTCTCATATATAGTGTAACATGCCTATGTGTACACCACATAGTAATACTCTCATATATAGTGTAACATGCCTATGTGTACACCACATAGTAATACTCTCATATATAGTGTAACATGCCTATGTGTACACCACATAGTAATACTCTCATATATAGTGTAACATGCCTATGTGTACACCACATAGTAATACTCTCATATATAGTGTAACATGCCTATGTGTACACCACATAGTAATACTCTCATATATAGTGTAACATACTCTCATATATAGTGTAACATGCCTATGTGTACACCACATAGTAATACTCTCATATATAGTGTAACATGCCTATGTGTACATAGAAATACTCTCATATATAGTGTAACATGCCTATGTGTACATAGAAATACTCTCATATATAGTGTAACATGCCTATGTGTACATAGTAATACTCTCATATATAGTGTAACATGCCTATGTGTACATAGTAATACTCTCATATATAGTGTAACATGCCTATATGTACACCACATAGTAATACTCTCATATATAGTGTAACATACTCTCATATATAGTGTAACATGCCTATGTGTACACCACATAGTAATACTCTCATATATAGTGTAACATGCCTATGTGTACACCACATAGTAATACTCTCATATATAGTGTAACATGCCTATGTGTACATAGTAATACTCTCATATATAGTGTAACATGCCTATGTGTACACCACATAGTAATACTCTCATATATAGTGTAACATGCCTATATGTACACCACATAGTAATACTCTCATATATAGTGTAACATGCCTATGTGTACACCACATAGTAATACTCTCATATATAGTGTAACATGTCTATGTGTACACCACATAGTAATACTCTCATATATAGTGTAACATGCCTATGTGTACACCACATAGTAATACTCTCATATATAGTGTAACATGCCTATGTGTACAT
>OW804098.1:127462375-127470020 GCA_942159475.1 Sthenelais limicola | reverse complement strand
GGCGAGTTCCATTTTATATTTATTAAATAAAACTTGATGTGTCATCACAAATGTATCATGTGTAAATCTGAAAAAAGTAGCCGACTTGGTGATGAAGTAGTTCATATAGTACACATACTATATTAATAGTTTTATAGCACCTCACTTATAGCACCTCTCATATGGAATGTGCATATAACAAACCCTCTGAATGGATTGTAAAGAATACAATATTTAGGCACTGTGACCAACAACCCAGACATTAATTGAAGTAGAGTTGTGATTATTATTCACTATAGGACAGGCTTGATTGAACTTATGGTGACATAAACCCAGCGGTGTGTATGTGGGTCAAGACGTCAGACAATATTTAATCAGCAGCTCTACAAATTCTGCTAAATCAGGCTGATAAATATCACTACTTTTTTGGAACATAGAAACGGTTAACACTGTTGGAACCCGCTTTGTCTTATCTTTTGAAATGTGATGGCATTTCAAAATTGTAGTCGACTTAATGAAGATTGGTACACGTGCCACCTGCCGTACATGAGTGGTTGTAATGAAGTAACGATGGGTTCAATATGTACCGGTTACACATGAATGGGTGCAGTAATATGAGTCATGGGTGAGTGCACACATTGTCACATACCCCCCAGCTACACTTGATACAAGGGTCAGATCTTCAGAAAATGTACAATTGGCAGCTGTACACATTAGTAAATTCGGCTAAATTAGGCTGTAATTTGGTCAATACTAGGTAAATTCGAGTATATTTGGCATTGCATTGGCTTTAGCAATCTGTTTGGTTAGGTTGAACTGTATTTTAAACTTTATTTTTGTCTGAAATTTGGGTTATTTCAGAGGACTGGGGAAGGTGAATTGTACATTTTCTGAAAATCTGACCCATGTATATATGTATAGCTCGTGTATGGAACCAATAACGGTAGACAGGTATACCCCCGAGCTACACACCACATGTATAAACCTACTGTACAGTTCTAGTACTGGTTCACATGAAGGCACTGCACCCAGCCCCCCCCCCCCCCAACACACACACCACACACACACATAATAGGGTAAGATTTTCAGAAAATGCACAATCTACACTTCTATCATAATACTGCTAAATTAGAGTGAAAAATGTTAAATACTGAGTATATCCGAGTATATTCTGTATTGTGTTTATTCAATAACTCTGTCTGGTTGTGTTGAACTGTATTTCTACCTTAATTTCCGTCTTAAATTTGCGTTATTTGAGGGGATTGGTAAAGGTCAATTGTACATTTTCTGAAAACTTGACCCAATAATAACTGTGATGTGGAAGCCAAGACGGCAGGATTGAAGTAATAAAGTTGCAATGTTCCAAAAAATAAATAAATGTAATGTGTCACAGGAAAATGTGTCACAAGTCGCAGGATTGATATTTTCTAAACTGATTTATTGATAAGATCTCTTTGATCTCTTTCATTGTTGGAGCGTCTAGAGCGGGTACTGCTATATACGCGTATTGTAGGCAGCGGCGTGCCATAGGGTTAACCATAGAGGGCTTTGGTGTTTACTGCCTACAGGACGCGTGTAGAGTGTACCATGAATGAATATATGAGGAATGCGAATTTGAAGATTGTGTATTGAATACATCTGTACATAACTTAAGTTATCCTAAGGAGTTTATTTAAGTATTCTACCTGTGATTGACCAGCGAGAAATATCGCCTATGTTTCATGTAGGCCCAACCTGTAGCCAGACATTATGATCCTGATGTAGTTGTTATCTATGGTATGATAATAGCTGTAACAGTAAGTCTAATCTATATAATCCCTGATTAAAATACCATTATTCACTTCCATTATTTACATGCTGTTTGTAGCAACACATACGCGTTCACAATAGTTCGATCAACAAAAAAAAATTGTTGTGATACGATAGTTTTTTTTAGTTTTATCTTTAAATTCAATTTTATTCAGGTGTAAGAGCTACGTACATGTATTGAAGGTAATAATGGAATTATTGATAGTTTGCTCCCCAGATCACCACACGGTGGTCTCACTCTGGGACCTGAGCCGGAGACAAAACATTATTAGACTTTTATATTAACACATTGCTATCGAAATAAATAATATCTGATTGACAAACAATCTGTCAGGTTATGGTGAACTGCATTTTGAAGCTCATTTTTGTCTTAAATTTGGATTATTTGAGAGGATTGGTGAAGGCGAATTGTACATTTTCTGGCGATTTTACCCTTATACAGCAGATGGCATGAGGGATCAAACTGATACACACTCGGCCTGTAAACTGTTAACATCAGTTTGAACCCCAACACAGTGCCATGTGCTATTTATTACACACTGCAATTATCATAAATCTGTGTAAAGAGTAGACGTAACTAGTTTAGCCGGGGTACAGTTTGGATCAACCGCACCCCTGAACTACACCTTTCAAACTGATAATTATGAACAGGGCTCCACTTTCTAGGAATATATTCTACAATGTTAAAACAATTTTTATTTCGGTTTTATGTTTTGTCTCATAACCTGTTGGTTCCACCGTCGAACACACATAATGCATATACAAGTAATTATCTGCAAAACCGATTCCCACTTTTTTTCTCATTTGTACTTATTTGGTATCATAAAACACTCATACTGAACCGTGTAGTATCCCTCTCCAATCATTGAAGTCTCTTGTCACAAATAATATACACTGGTAGCGATATGTGGGTCAGATTTTCAGTAAATGTACAATTGGCAGCTCTACATATTTAGTAATTTCTCCTAAATTCTGCTAAAGAAATGATAAATTTTTGGTATATCTGAGTATATTTGGTATCGCATTGATTTAAAGTATCTGTTCTGTTATGTTAAACTGTATTTTGAAGCTCATTACTGTCTTATATGTCGGTTATTTGAGAGGATTGGTGAAGGCGAATTGTACATTTTCTGAAAACTTGACCCATGTCATAAATGTATAAAATCCACACCGCATAGGCCTCTACCTCCTGATTTAATTCATTACAATAAGATCAAACTAAATGTATATATTTTCTTTTAAGTATTAGAGCACTGTAGATTTGTGTGGTGACTGATCACTTAGTTATTATTTTCATAATTGGTAATGTGTAATGCACTTGACATAACTTGAAACGTATCACGAATGTGAAATTTGTCAATCAAAGTTTATAAAATAAAATAATGTAGTAACTTTATTGATGGATGTGTTTGGGTTATTTTCAAAAATAAAAATATCAAAGTTAGAATATACTTATTAGCTGTCCTAATGTTTACTATTATTAGAATCTGCTTGATCGCATTGTTTCATATATGATCGACTCTCACAGTCCATTATTGTGTGGCTTGTAACTCATCTTTCTTTAACACATCACGTATAATTATATATAAGGTTTGGCTGATATACAAAGACAAAGCAGTCCCCAGTTATCAGTATTTATAGGAATATCAGTGTTAATTGTGATGGGTGCCATTAGTGCTGTGAATATACTGTACTTTATTATACGCGCATGCTATATGAGAGGTGCTATAAGTGGGGTGCTATAAAAATAGTCATATAGGACGCGTCCTATAAAAATGTAGTTGTCTAAAAATAGCTCTGACTCAGCACTTCCGCTGTCTCCGCGGAGATCCCCGCGGAGATCCCCGCGATCGGTAATCCACCTGTGATTATAAAAATACATAATAAACACCACACCATTAAATAGAGAATTAAATTCTCTATCAAATGATGTAAGGTTTATTATTGTAGCTCAAGAAATGGCTATGATATGAACGTTTTAGTTCAACCAAGTCAGTAAGTAAACACTGCATGATCACACAGTCCTGACAGCTCACTCACACAGTCCTGACAGCTACAACAAGCCTACTGAAGGTGCTCTCAGCGGGGCAGCTGGGGCTCTCTGAGAGTTCTTTAATACTCTTTCAGTGATATCTGATGATGATCAAATTTTATGCACATATAATAAATATAGAATGGAACTCGCCAGCAATAATCGAAAATTTATAGGACTTGATTCGTCCACATAAGCACTCTGCCTACGGCATCGTGCTTATGTGGACGAATCTCGTCCTATAAATTTTCGATTATTGCCGGCTCGTCCCATTCTCTCTATGCATGTGTGCTATATCAGCGATGGGTGCCATTAGCATGGTGAATGTACTGCCTGGTCAATATGGAACCATTCACACTCAATATTACCGTCTGTTTATTGACATGAGTCATGTTAGTGAATATTGGAATGGTGCTAATATATATGTTTTATTGTATGGTTCAGTTTGCTACAAAGCTTTGTACCAAACTAAACCATACAAGACACACAATACGGCCATAAAGTGGGAGACCGGACTCCTACCAGATGGTTATAACCCATTTGTAACACAATCATGACAAATAAACAATATATTCATTAGAATCAAATCAATTAATTGTATTGATGTAACTATATGTAGCAAATGTAAGAGAATGAAAAACGTATTAACATAAGATTCTCTTCTGCCACAATCTGTGTATTTAGATCCAATATAATATAAGTGTTATCACTATATCATGGAATGGAGGTTATTAATCTGTTCAGTCCCTGCTTCAGAGACTGAACAGATTAATAACCTAAATAGACTAAAGGGAGGTTATTAGTCTCTGCCTAAGGTGGTTATAGCCCTAGGACTGCTCAATGGAGGTTGCTAATCCATTTAGTCTCTCCTAAAGGTGGTTATAGCCTCAACCCCCTCCCAGGCAGTGCCTAGTGTACAATACAAGGGTACCTTCCTCTACACTAGTGAATAAACGCTATATTCCCCCATATTGTACCTGGGACAGGTGTAAATGTATAAACGCTATATTCCCCCATATTGTACTTGTACCTGGGACAGGTGTAAATGTATAAACGCTATATTCCCCCATATTGTACCTGGGACAGGTGTAAATGTATAAACGCTATATTCCCCCATATTGTACCTGGGACAGGTGTAAATGTATAAACGCTATATTCCCCCATATTGTACCTGGGACAGGTGTAAATGTATAAACGCTATATTCCCCCATATTGTACCTGGGACAGGTGTAAATGTATAAACGCTATATTCCCCCATATTGTACCTGGGACAGGTGTAAATGTATAAACGCTATATTCCCCCATATTGTACCTGGGGCAGGTGTAAATGTATAAACGCTATATTCCCCCATATTGTACCTGGGACAGGTGTAAATGTATAAACGCTATATTCCCCCATATTGTACTTGTACCTGGGACAGGTGTAAATGTATAAACGCTATATTCCCCCATATTGTACCTGTACCTGGGGCAGGTGTAAATGTATAAACGCTATATTCCCCCATATTGTACTTGTACCTGGGACAGGTGTAAATGTATAAACGCTATATTCCCCCATATTGTACCTGGGGCAGGTGTAAATGTATAAACGCTATATTCCCCCATATTGTACCTGGGGCAGGTGTAAATGTATAAACGCTATATTCCCCCATATTGTACCTGGGGCAGGTGTAAATGTATAAACGCTATATTCCCCCATATTGTACCTGGGGCAGGTGTAAATGTATAAACGCTATATTCCCCCATATTGTACCTGGGACAGGTGTAAATGTATAAACGCTATATTCCCCCATATTGTACCTGGGACAGGTGTAAATGTATAAACGCTATATTCCCCCATATTGTACCTGGGACAGGTGTAAATGTATAAACGCTATATTCCCCCATATTGTACCTGTACCTGGGGCAGGTGTAAATGTATAAACGCTATATTCCCCCATATTGTACCTGGGACAGGTGTAAATGTATAAACGCTATATTCCCCCATATTGTACTTGTACCTGGGGCAGGTGTAAATGTATAAACGCTATATTCCCCCATATTGTACCTGGGGCAGGTGTAAATGTATAAACGCTATATTCCCCCATATTGTACCAGGGACAGGTGTAAATGTATAAACGCTATATTCCCCCATATTGTACCAGGGACAGGTGTAAATGTATAAACGCTATATTCCCCCATATTGTACCTGGGACAGGTGTAAATGTATAAACGCTATATTCCCCCATATTGTACCTGGGACAGGTGTAAATGTATAAACGCTATATTCCCCCATATTGTACCTGGGACAGGTGTAAATGTATAAACGCTATATTCCCCCATATTGTACCTGGGACAGGTGTAAATGTATAAACGCTATATTCCCCATATTGTACCTGGGACAGGTGTAAATGTATAAACGCTATATTCCCCCATATTGTACCTGGGACAGGTGTAAATGTATAAACGCTATATTCCCCCATATTGTACCTGGGACAGGTGTAAATGTATAAACGCTATATTCCCCCATATTGTACTTGTACCTGGGACAGGTGTAAATGTATAAACGCTATATTCCCCCATATTGTACCTGGGGCAGGTGTAAATGTATAAACGCTATATTCCCCCATATTGTACCTGGGGCAGGTGTAAATGTATAAACGCTATATTCCCCCATATTGTACCTGGGGCAGGTGTAAATGTATAAACGCTATATTCCCCCATATTGTACCTGGGACAGGTGTAAATGTATAAACGCTATATTCCCCCATATTGTACCTGGGACAGGTGTAAATGTATAAACGCTATATTCCCCCATATTGTACCTGGGACAGGTGTAAATGTATAAACGCTATATTCCCCCATATTGTACTTGTACCTGGGACAGGTGTAAATGTATCAACGCTATATTCCCCCATATTGTACCTGGGGCAGGTGTAAATGTATAAACGCTATATTTCCCCCATATTGTACCTGGGGCAGGTGTAAATGTATAAACGCTATATTCCCCCATATTGTACCTGGGGCAGGTGTAAATGTATAAACGCTATATTCCCCCATATTGTACCTGGGGCAGGTGTAAATGTATAAACGCTATATTTCCCCCATATTGTACCTGGGGCAGGTGTAAATGTATAAACGCTATATTCCCCCATATTGTACCTGGGACAGGTGTAAATGTATAAACGCTATATTCCCCCATATTGTACCTGGGACAGGTGTAAATGTATAAACGCTATATTCCCCCATATTGTACCTGGGGCAGGTGTAAATGTATAAACGCTATATTCCCCCATATTGTACCTGGGACAGGTGTAAATGTATAAACGCTATATTCCCCCATATTGTACCTGGGACAGGTGTAAATGTATAAACGCTATATTCCCCCATATTGTACTTGTACCTGGGGCAGGTGTAAATGTATAAACGCTATATCCCCCCATATTGTACCTGGGACAGGTGTAAATGTATGAGTGGTTGATTGTGTGTTACCTGGAGTGTCAGGTGAGGAGCCACAGGTGTGTAAAGTGCTCCTCCAGGGTGTGAAGGTACTCCTCCAGTGAGTGGTATATATCCATGTGTTGTGGTGCTGGTGGTGGACTGGTAGTGGTAGACGGGGACCGTGGAGGAGCAGCAGGTGTGTAGGCAGGCCATGTGTGTGTGAGGTGTGTGTGGTGTGTGTTGTGTCTGTGAGGTGTGTGTGTGTGTGGTGTGTGGTGTGTGTGTGTGAGGTGTGTGTGGTGTGTGTGGTGTGCGGTGTGTGTGGTGTGTGTGGTGTGTGAGGTGTGTGTGGTGTGTGTGTGTGTTCTTTTAACACTGGCAACTTGTCACTTTGGTGTTTTTGAA
>OW804098.1:127377375-127457375 GCA_942159475.1 Sthenelais limicola | reverse complement strand
CCACCATTATTACTTCTTACACTATTACACTCCATAACATCTCACCCAGACTTCACCACCTATATGTACTCTAGTGGAATAGGTTCCACCATTATTACTTCTTACACTATTACACTCCATAACATCTCACCCAGACTTCACCACCTATATGTACTCTATGTACTCTAGTGGAATAGGTTCCACCATTATTACTTCTTACACTATTACACTCCATAACATCTCACCCAGACCTCACCACCTATATGTACTCTATGTACTCTAGTGGAATAGGTTCCACCATTATTACTTCTTACACTATTACACTCCATAACATCTCACCCAGACTTCACCACCTATATGTACTTCATGTACTCTAGTGGAATAGGTTCCACCATTATTACTTCTTACACTATTACACTCCATAACATCTCACCCAGACTTCACCACCTATATGTACTCTATGTACTCTAGTGGAATAGGTTCCACCATTATTACTTCTTACCCTATTACACTCCATAACATCTCACCCAGACTTCACCACCTATATGTACTCTATGTACTCTAGTGGAATAGGTTCCACCATTATTACTTCTTACACTATTACACTCCATAACATCTCACCCAGACTTCACCACCTATATGTACTCTAGTGGAATAGGTTCCACCATTATATGTTACTTATTACACTATTACACTCCATAACATCTCACCCAGACTTCACCACCTATATGTACTCTATGTACTCTAGTGGAATAGGTTCCACCATTATTACTTCTTACACTATTACACTCCATAACATCTCACCCAGACCTCACCACCTATATGTACTCTAGTGGAATAGGTTCCACCATTATTACTTCTTACACTATTACACTCCATAACATCTCACCCAGACCTCACCACCTATATGTACTCTATGTACTCTAGTGGAATAGGTTCCACCATTATTACTTCTTACACTATTACACTCCATAACATCTCACCCAGACTTCACCACCTATATGTACTCTATGTACTCTAGAGGAATAGGTTCCACCATTATTACTTCTTACACTATTACACTCCATAACATCTCACCCAGACTTCACCACCTATATGTACTCTATGTACTCTAGTGGAATAGGTTCCACCATTATTACTTCTTACACTATTACACTCCATAACATCTCACCCAGACTTCACCACCTATATGTACTCTATGTACTCTAGTGGAATAGGTTCCACCATTATTACTTCTTACACTATTACACTCCATAACATCTCACCCAGACTTCACCACCTATATGTACTCTATGTACTCTAGTGGAATAGGTTCCACCATTATTACTTCTTACACTATTACACTCCATAACATCTCACCCAGACTTCACCACCTATATGTACTCTATGTACTCTAGTGGAATAGGTTCCACCATTATTACTTCTTACACTATTACACTCCATAACATCTCACCCAGACCTCACCACCTATATGTACTCTAGTGGAATAGGTTCCACCATTATTACTTCTTACACTATTACACTCCATAACATCTCACCCAGACTTCACCACCTATATGTACTCTATGTACTCTAGTGGAATAGGTTCCACCTTTATTACTTCTTACACTATTACACTCCATAACATCTCACCCAGACTTCACCACCTATATGTACTCTATGTACTCTAGTGGAATAGGTTCCACCATTATTACTTCTTACACTATTACACTCCATAACATCTCACCCAGACTTCACCACCTATATGTACTCTAGTGGAATAGGTTCCACCATTATTACTTCTTACACTATTACACTCCATAACATCTCACCCAGACTTCACCACCTATATGTACTCTATGTACTCTAGTGGAATAGGTACCACCATTATTACTTCTTACACTATTACACTCCATAACATCTCACCCAGACTTCACCACCTATATGTACTCTATGTACTCTAGTGGAATAGGTTCCACCATTATTACTTCTTACACTATTACACTCCATAACATCTCACCCAGACTTCACCACCTATATGTACTCTATGTACTCTAGTGGAATAGGTTCCACCATTATTACTTCTTACACTATTACACTCCATAACATCTCACCCAGACCTCACCACCTATATGTACTCTAGTGGAATAGGTTCCACCATTATTACTTCTTACACTATTACACTCCATAACATCTCACCCAGACTTCACCACCTATATGTACTCTATGTACTCTAGTGGAATAGGTTCCACCATTATTACTTCTTACACTATTACACTCCATAACATCTCACCCAGACTTCACCACCTATATGTACTCTATGTACTCTAGTGGAATAGGTTCCACCATTATTACTTCTTACACTATTACACTCCATAACATCTCACCCAGACTTCACCACCTATATGTACTCTATGTACTCTAGTGGAATAGGTTCCACCATTATTACTTCTTACACTATTACACTCCATAACATCTCACCCAGACTTCACCACCTATATGTACTCTATGTACTCTAGTGGAATAGGTTCCACCATTATTACTTCTTACACTATTACACTCCATAACATCTCACCCAGACTTCACCACCTATATGTACTCTAGTGGAATAGGTTCCACCATTATTACTTCTTACACTATTACACTCCATAACATCTCACCCAGACTTCACCACCTATATGTACTCTATGTACTCTAGTGGAATAGGTACCACCATTATTACTTCTTACACTATTACACTCCATAACATCTCACCCAGACTTCACCACCTATATGTACTCTATGTACTCTAGTGGAATAGGTTCCACCATTATTACTTCTTACACTATTACACTCCATAACATCTCACCCAGACCTCACCACCTATATGTACTCTATGTACTCTAGTGGAATAGGTTCCACCATTATTACTTCTTACACTATTACACTCCATAACATCTCACCCAGACTTCACCACCTATATGTACTCTATGTACTCTAGTGGAATAGGTTCCACCATTATTACTTCTTACATTATTACACTCCATAACATCTCACCCAGACTTCACCACCTATATGTACTCTATGTACTCTAGTGGAATAGGTTCCACCATTATTACTTCTTACACTATTACACTCCATAACATCTCACCCAGACTTCACCACCTATATGTACTCTATGTACTCTAGTGGAATAGGTTCCACCATTATTACTTCTTACACTATTACACTCCATAACATCTCACCCAGACCTCACCACCTATATGTACTCTATGTACTCTAGTGGAATAGGTACCACCATTATTACTTCTTACACTATTACACTCCATAACATCTCACCCAGACCTCACCACCTATATGTACTCTATGTACTCTAGTGGAATAGGTACCACCATTATTACTTCTTACACTATTACACTCCATAACATCTCACCCAGACTTCACCACCTATATGTACTCTATGTACTCTAGTGGAATAGGTCCCACCATTATTACTTCTTACACTATTACACTCCATAACATCTCACCCAGACTTCACCACCTATATGTACTCTAGTGGAATAGGTCCCACCATTATTACTTCTTACACTATTACACTCCATAACATCTCACCCAGACTTCACCACCTATATGTACTCTATGTACTCTAGTGGAATAGGTTCCACCATTATTACTTCTTACACTATTACACTCCATAACATCTCACCCAGACTTCACCACCTATATGTACTCTAGTGGAATAGGTTCCACCATTATTACTTCTTACACTATTACACTCCATAACATCTCACCCAGACCTCACCACCTATATGTACTCTATGTACTCTAGTGGAATAGGTTCCACCATTATTACTTCTTACACTATTACACTCCATAACATCTCACCCAGACTTCACCACCTATATGTACTCTAGTGGAATAGGTTCCACCATTATTACTTCTTACACTATTACACTCCATAACATCTCACCCAGACTTCACCACCTATATGTACTCTATGTACTCTAGTGGAATAGGTTCCACCATTATTACTTCTTACATTATTACACTCCATAACATCTCACCCAGACTTCACCACCTATATGTACTCTATGTACTCTAGTGGAATAGGTTCCACCATTATTACTTCTTACACTATTACACTCCATAACATCTCACCCAGACTTCACCACCTATATGTACTCTAGTGGAATAGGTTCCACCATTATTACTTCTTACACTATTACACTCCATAACATCTCACCCAGACCTCACCACCTATATGTACTCTATGTACTCTAGTGGAATAGGTTCCACCATTATTACTTCTTACACTATTACACTCCATAACATCTCACCCAGACTTCACCACCTATATGTACTCTATGTACTCTAGTGGAATAGGTTCCACCATTATTACTTCTTACACTATTACACTCCATAACATCTCACCCAGACTTCACCACCTATATGTACTCTATGTACTCTAGTGGAATAGGTTCCACCATTATTACTTCTTACACTATTACACTCCATAACATCTCACCCAGACTTCACCACCTATATGTACTCTAGTGGAATAGGTTCCACCATTATTACTTCTTACACTATTACACTCCATAACATCTCACCCAGACTTCACCACCTATATGTACTCTAGTGGAATAGGTTCCACCATTATTACTTCTTACACTATTACACTCCATAACATCTCACCCAGACTTCACCACCTATATGTACTCTATGTACTCTAGTGGAATAGGTTCCACCATTATTACTTCTTACACTATTACACTCCATAACATCTCACCCAGACTTCACCACCTATATGTACTCTATGTACTCTAGTGGAATAGGTTCCACCATTATTACTTCTTACACTATTACACTCCATAACATCTCACCCAGACTTCACCACCTATATGTACTCTATGTACTCTAGTGGAATAGGTTCCACCATTATTACTTCTTACACTATTACACTCCATAACATCTCACCCAGACTTCACCACCTATATGTACTCTATGTACTCTAGTGGAATAGGTTCCACCATTATTACTTCTTACACTATTACACTCCATAACATCTCACCCAGACCTCACCACCTATATGTACTCTATGTACTCTAGTGGAATAGGTTCCACCATTATTACTTCTTACACTATTACACTCCATAACATCTCACCCAGACTTCACCACCTATATGTACTCTATGTACTCTAGTGGAATAGGTACCACCATTATTACTTCTTACACTATAACACTCCATAACATCTCACCCAGACTTCACCACCTATATGTACTCTATGTACTCTAGTGGAATAGGTTCCACCATTATTACTTCTTACACTATTACACTCCATAACATCTCACCCAGACTTCACCACCTATATGTACTCTATGTACTCTAGTGGAATAGGTTCCACCATTATTACTTCTTACACTATTACACTCCATAACATCTCACCCAGACCTCACCACCTATATGTACTCTATGTACTCTAGTGGAATAGGTTCCACCATTATTACTTCTTACACTATTACACTCCATAACATCTCACCCAGACTTCACCACCTATATGTACTCTATGTACTCTAGTGGAATAGGTTCCACCATTATTACTTCTTACACTATTACACTCCATAACATCTCACCCAGACTTCACCACCTATATGTACTCTATGTACTCTAGTGGAATAGGTTACCACCATTATTACTTCTTACACTATTACACTCCATAACATCTCACCCAGACTTCACCACCTATATGTACTATATTTACTCTAGTGGAATAGGTTCCACCATTATTACTTCTTACACTATTACACTCCATAACATCTCACCCAGACCTCACCACCTATATGTACTCTATGTACTCTAGTGGAATAGGTTACCACCATTATTACTTCTTACACTATTACACTCCATAACATCTCACCCAGACCTCACCACCTATATGTACTCTATGTACTCTAGTGGAATAGGTTCCACCATTATTACTTCTTACACTATTACACTCCATAACATCTCACCCAGACTTCACCACCTATATGTACTCTAGTGGAATAGGTTCCACCATTATTACTTCTTACACTATTACACTCCATAACATCTCACCCAGACTTCACCACCTATATGTACTCTATGTACTCTAGTGGAATAGGTTCCACCATTATTACTTCTTACACTATTACACTCCATAACATCTCACCCAGACTTCACCACCTATATGTACTCTAGTGGAATAGGTTCCACCATTATTACTTCTTACACTATTACACTCCATAACATCTCACCCACACCTCACCACCTATATGTACTCTATGTACTCTAGTGGAATAGGTTCCACCATTATTACTTCTTACACTATTACACTCCATAACATCTCACCCAGACCTCACCACCTATATGTACTCTATGTACTCTAGTGGAATAGGTTCCACCATTATTACTTCTTACACTATTACACTCCATAACATCTCACCCAGACTTCACCACCTATATGTACTCTATGTACTCTAGTGGAATAGGTTCCACCATTATTACTTCTTACACTATAACACTCCATAACATCTCACCCAGACTTCACCACCTATATGTACTCTATGTACTCTAGTGGAATAGGTTCCACCATTATTACTTCTTACACTATTACACTCCATAACATCTCACCCAGACTTCACCACCTATATGTACTCTATGTACTCTAGTGGAATAGGTTCCACCATTATTACTTCTTACACTATAACACTCCATAACATCTCACCCAGACTTCACCACCTATATGTACTCTATGTACTCTAGTGGAATAGGTTAGCACCATTATTACTTCTTACACTATTACACTCCATAACATCTCACCCAGACCTCACCACCTATATGTACTCTATGTACTCTAGTGGAATAGGTTCCACCATTATTACTTCTTACACTATTACACTCCATAACATCTCACCCAGACTTCACCACCTATATGTACTCTATGTACTCTAGTGGAATAGGTACCACCATTATTACTTCTTACACTATTACACTCCATAACATCTCACCCAGACCTCACCACCTATATGTACTCTATGTACTCTAGTGGAATAGGTTCCACCATTATATGTTACTTCTTACACTATTACACTCCATGTTCTTGCCATTTACTGCACTAGAAGACCAGATTATGAACTAGTTTGTAATGTTTTGTAATTGAACTGTCTTCAAAATAAAGAATTCATTATTATTATATTTCACCAAAGAAGCCTACAGTAAGACACTATGATACTGGTCCTGGGTAAGACCATAAAGTGCCTTTCTGTTTCTTTTTCTCTGTCTCTCTGTCCCTTCTTCTCTATCTCTATTTCCTGGATAAGACCATAAAGTACCTTTCTGTCTGGTTTTCTCTGTCTCTCTCTCCCTTCTTCTCTATCTCTATTTCCTGGGTATGATCATAAAGTGCCTCCCTCTCAGCTCTCCCACCCTTGATATAACCTTTAATGTTTTGATAAGGGCATAAAGTAACCAATCTCACTCACTCATCTTGTTTCAATGCCAATGTATTCATATAATATAAGGGAAATGGTGTTTTTTCATCCCGCATGTTCTTGGAATGTGAGATGTTACAAGTCGTTTTTCTGCTCTGTACGGTTCCGTCAACCCTTTCCGGAGGACAATATATGTGGTTTGTGAAGTTATGTGGGGTGAAACTATGATTTTGAAGCCTTTTTTAAATCACGTTATCCACACTCTATTTATAGTGGGAAGCAAGTATGGTCAAACCAATGATCATGTGACCCAGAGGCAATGGTCAATGAGCCCTTGAGCCAATTGATTATGTGACCCAGAGATATTACTAGCCCCATCCAGTGTTGAAGAGAGGAAGCAGGCCGGGGAGGGTGCGGGCAGTGAATGGGAAGGGGAGAGTACAGGGAAAGGAGAGGGCAAGAAGGGTGGGGATGGCAAGAGGAAGGGGGGGGGGGGCAGCAGCAGGAGGGGGAGAGAGAAGACCATGGAAGGGGGAGGGGAGAGGGGTTGTGAAGGGAGAAGAAGAGAGAGGGTAAGAGGGAGAGAAAGAAGAGGGGGAAGAGAATGAGAGGAAAAGTGGGGAGGGAGGAGCTGGGGGGATGAGAAAGTTAGACGAAGAGAAGACATAAGGGAGGGAAGAGGGGGAGGGGAGGTGGAGAAAGAGACAGAAGTCGGGGAGAAGAGAGGGAGGGATAGAGGAGGAGGAGAGAGTGAGTGAGAGAGGAAGGGGGTGAGAGATTTCTACATAACAGTTCCTACCAATTCTTGACCATACCTTCCATAGAGAACCTACCTGTTCTTAACCGTACAAAGGACGGGTATACTATGCTAGTTAGGAGACGATTTATGTGTGGGTGTTTAGAGGGGCATCATTATATTAAGGGTATAAGTTGATGACTGCTAGGCTGGTGTGTAATGTGTGTAATGTGTGTAATTAACTGTTGGATATTGTTTGATCATGTCTCTAGCCTGTATTCAACATGTGGGTCAGATTTTCAGAAAATGTACAATTGGCAGCTGTACACATTTAGTAAATTCTGCTAAATTGGGCTGCAATTTGGTCAATACTAGGTAAATTCGAGTATATTCGGCATTGCATTGATTCTAGCAATCTGTTTGGTAAGGTTGAACTGTATTTTGAACTCTATTTTTGTCTGAAATTTGGGTTATTTGAGAGGATTGGTGAAAGTGAATTGTGCATTTTCTGAAAATCTGACCCATGTAGTGCGGAACATCATTACTGTAGAGGTTATGGGGGCGGTTGCAGAACAACTCATTACTTCAAATATTTATTCTTAATGTTGCTCTCTCAGTTATTAAACTGAATATTTCCTAAAAGTCATTTGACCAGGGAGGATTTTGTTTTTACTAAAGAGCTTCTAAAACTTCCACATTTGTATTTGGAGGACCCGCCAAATCCTTGCATGTGAAGACTTCACTTATTATCGCTCACCGGCAGCAGTTTTCTTTAAGTGGTTAGACTTTCAAATTCTTGTATAAACATACAAGAGCAGCAGAATATCGATACATGTATACAGTCCTATAAGTAACATTAATATATGAGCATTCTACAACCAGGAGTTCTACATCTGTGATATGATGTAAAACTAGTTGTACATTGATAGTATTTTTTATGACGTCACGCTGCAGACACGCTAAAAAAGAACTTTTATAGACAATTGTTTTCCTTGAATCCTCTGGTAATAATGCATACAAATGAACAATGGAAACATCTACAGAAAAGGGAGTCAGATCTACAAATGCATCATGTCTGAATTTAATTATTCCCGCATATTCTCTTGATTATTTATGAATGTTTCCTTACTAGCTGCTTAGCAAGGAGAAGTGGCTAAGGACAGAAAGTGTTAATTAAGGAGGATGTATTACACAACGTGCCCCATGTGGGTGTATGTAATAAGAGTGTTATTATAGCCCGCCTGGCTTTTTTGCCCCTTTTTGTCATATTTCCATTGTTTGCTTGTCACAAGTGAAGGTTAGACCAAGGATTTATGGACGCTTTTTACATCCATTAGAAATTACGATTTGTTTTGTATTTTTATCTTTTATCTTTACTTTTATATACTTTTGTGGAAGCATGTGTGTGGTAATGTTAAACTGTAGACAGAGATCTGTACATTTGCCCACAATACTAACGCTATTCTATCTTTTAGTGATGTGAAATGAAGATGTGTACATTATATACCAATGTATTCAATTTCCTTATTCTTATTATGGGTCAGATTTTCACAAAATGTACAATCTGCAGATGTACACTTTTTGTCAATTCTGCTAAATTAGACTGAAATTTGGTCAATACTAGGTAAGTTCAAGTATATTCGGCATTGCATTGATTCTAGCAATCTGTTTGGTTAGGTTAAACTACATTTTGAAAGTCAATTTTGTCTTAAATTTGCGTTATTTGATAGGATTGGTGAAGTAGAATTGTACATTTTCTTAAAATCTGACCCATATGATCATGAGATATCATCCATGAAGAATACAGCCGTTTTCTGTTACTTATTAGAATTGATTTCGGCCTGAATGAAATTTTAAAAAAAAACACAAATACTTCAATCAAATTAAGGTGAATATCATTATTAAATCGCGAATTGTGGGTCGCGAAATAAAATGCTGAAACAGTAATCACAACAAATTGTTCTCAGTTGAGTTGTCTTCCATCTTCAATACTAATTATTATTAAATCTTTTCTATTAGGTTGAAATATTTCATAGGTCAAACAACTGGCAAATTAGGTATGACATGTTGTGGTACTAGGTGAGAATCATATCTAAGTGGTAAAACATATAATTATAGCATGTGATGTTGAGTGTAATTGGGTCAGATTTTCAGAAAATGTACAAGTGGCAGCTCTATACATTTGGTGTGTATATGTTTCATATACATGTATATCCGCGGGCCTAACCAGAACCGGAATTACTTCACGGCCAATGACTTGCCTAGCAACCTAGGCGGCAAGTTCAAACACTTTACAAAGCTGCACAGCAGTCGGCGGACAGACTTTTTTTTTATTATTATTTTTATTTCTTCCTTTATGAGTTGATTTGAAATGAAAATGAAATACAAATGCCTCCGAGCCAAAATAAAAAATACTACAAGCATCAACTGCCTCTCTTCTTGGTTTGTGGGATATAGTAAAAATTCTGCTAAATTAGGCTGCAATTTGGTCAATACTTGGCAAATTCGAGTATATTCGGCATTGGATTGATTCTAGCAATCTGTCTGGTTAGGTTGAACTGTATTTTGAACTTTATTTTCGTCTGAAAATTGGGTTATTTGAGAAGATTGGTGAAGGCGAATTGTACATTTTCTGAAAATCTGACCCATGTATAGGACCCTCGCTATGGCTGCCGCAGAAGAGGGCCGGTCCCATTTCCAGTGTAAATTATCTTATATTTATAAATATACCTTTTCATGTACTGTTTTCCGGAAATAAAGAGTATACATACATGTGATATTGAGTGTAATTATGCACAATGCCACATCAGGGAGGAGGATCACAGGGGGTGATATTCCTCGCTTGGCTGCCTCTCTATTTATCTTATATCTTTTATATCTATTTATATTTTTATTTCACATATATCAGAAGACTTGTGGATCATTAATATTTCTTTCATAATTTTTTGAAGTATTTGATTTGAGCAGGAATATACAAAGGCTACTCATTTGTACATTCCAACTTCAATAAAATACATTTTCTTTTAAATAAAACAAAATCCAATTAGCGATTTGAAGGTTTAGCTCAGGAATTGAAGAAGAATTCGGCAAAAAATGTTTACAAAAGGTCAAATGTCAGAATGTCCTACCATAAAGCTCAGATTATTGGCGCCTCATACCATTGTCTGCTACAAGCTACAATTACTGTAATTATGCACCATGGTTCCGTCCGTAGTCAGGCGGGGCTATAATTAAAGTGGCATCCACCGCTAATTGTGGTTTTATACAAAGGCTTTATTATACACAAAACACTTTCCTTGGCAACACGACGTCTTGCCTATATTTAGATTTCAATAAAAGTCAATAAAATCCCTGTCCATCTCTACATGATAAATATATAATAAGTATCAACATGTAAATATTAGTACAATCTGTGCAAAGTACACTTTGGAAACAATTAATTATCTTGATTTATTTGGTTACTATATCTAGGTTCCCTCTCATTGGGTCCTTGTAAAAAAGATACAAAATAATAGATGCAGTTCTTAATGTCATAGAGTACCATTATTGTACTATATATAGCACAAATCAGATAATATAAAAATATAAAAGATATAATAATGACTGTAACGTGTAACCAAGAGCACAAACGATCGAATATGTTCCTACTTCAGAGACTCAATACATATCAATGAAGTTAGGAGATCAATTCTACTTAATACATATTTATTTCACTTCTGTATGATATCAATAAATAACTCAACAATATTGTATTTCCGCTCTTATGTAAGAACATTCGCCTTTTTTTTTATAAAAGGGCCACCTGGAAGATCAGCTGTGTTGAAGGCTGTGTCCTTTTCTTGTAAGTATATTGTGAATAAAGGTTTTAATAATAATAATAGATCACATTATAATGTTAATATTCTCCCATACCTGGGAGGTTCATGTTTCAAGTGCATTCAATAAAAAAACTATAAACAACTATTTGTGCTCTTCCTTTGTCTACTACAGACGTACAGGCGGCATCCACTGATGATATGTGGATAATTATCTTCTTAACTCATTGGCCCCTCATAATGCTTTCAGGCACTCCCGTGTAAAGTACGAATAATGCCTCCAGGCACTCCCGTGTAAAAGACAGATAATGCGTTCAAGCACTCCCGTGGAAAAAACGGATAATGCCTCCAGGCATTATGACCACGTGACTTGAGAAAAACCTCCGTATTTTTTTTAATAAATTGTATATTTGAATCTTTTTTGCAGGGAGACATAGTATTCCACTTATGCTTTAATAAAAAAAGGGTTTTAAATAAAAAAAACTCATATTTCCATGGTAACCTAAGCAACTAAACGTCATTGGGTCCTGCACGTGGCGCGAAAAAACGTTGAGGTTTCGTGCAGACGACATCAGGCATCCTGATTGCACTCGGCGCCTGTTACTGGGGGAAAATGGCCAGTAATTATGATCCTTTCGAGGACAATTCCTCTGAATCAGGAGATGAGTTGGAGGGGACGACTTCCCGAACAGATCGTGATATAAATTTAGAATTTGAGGATGCTCACTCATCAGATGAAGACTGGGACGATGAGCCGCTAACGTACAAGGACAACGAAGGAAAGATGTGGATACGTCAGTCATCTAGGCAGCAAAAAAAGGACGGAGAGATGGAGGAATTTGACGATTCAGATACGGGTATAAACAAGGAACAGGTAGACACAACCATCACAAAATCCATCTTGGACTTTTTTTATATTTTCCTGCCTCTTACCTTCCTTAACGCCTTGGTGGATTCAACCAACAAATATGCTGACGACGGTCGGAAGGCTAACCCTCAAAAACACAAGAGCTCTTGGACACCAGTCACAGTGTCATCACTTCGGCAGTATTTGGGACTCACCATGTTGATGGGAATTATCAAGAGGCCCAAGATTTCTGACTACTGGTCTACCAACGATCTTATTTCAACCCCCTTTTTCTCCAAGATCATGACAAGGGACCGCTACATGTCCATTAAAAGGTAAGAGAAGTTATATTTTGTGGGAGTTTCCGGGAGAGAGAAGGGGGGGAAACGTCAACACAATCTAGGCATAAAGATAACCAAAATTATTCATTTCACTAAAGGTTGAAGAATAATAATCGAAATGATATTTAGTAGTGATTTTAGCAACAGCAACAATATCTGGCTTCTTTTTAAAATTTGTACCAAACAGGGGCTGGAAAGTGTCTGCTATACTTATTGACCCACGTCACACCCATGTCACATTTAGAAACAAGTACAGGTTTCCCGCGCTCAGTGTAATCTATTTATTGCGGCAGCCCTGATCAGAGGTCTATCCTTTACATTGTGCATTATAAACATGGATATATCTAATACCTAGGTCGAATAACTACCTTTGGGTTCCTCATGTGTATTTTAAAGACTGTTTATAACTTGATTTTATCAGTGAAAGGTCACTAAAAACTGAACTATAGTTAGTCATTAACAACAGTTATTGTGATGTTAGTAAGCCGCAGAAACCATGAAGTAACAGTTAGATTCCTGGTGCCAAAAATAATGAAGAATTAGGTATAGGTATAGAAACGTATAGGTTTCCTGAAAGAGAAATTTGTTTTTTTTGCAATGAAATAGAAATAAAAGGAATGACATGATTTGTACTGATGTGGCGAACAATGGAATGAAGTAATCTATAATTTTAGCAAATTTATATCCCCAGAAAATGTAACCCATACATATATATTATGTGGTCAATTCCAGAAATGTAATTGTAATTTAAACGTTTTTGTGTGTGTATAATATCTTAGTCAATCTGATCGTATAAACCTACAAATGGTATGTATGGGTTCCTTAGGACATGCCCCTATCCCTATATCATTGTACCTGAATGCACTGAACAATGCTTATATCTTGGTGACTATTTGAGATATTAACAAAATTTAAAAAAAATATTGAATATCCCAATATGTCTATATATCAGTACAGTTTTATCAGCATAATTATACCTATTTTCCTCATGTATTGTCCTCATTTTGATGAAGATAATATAAATTTTATGTCAGTCCACTTTACCCTCTAATGATGGTTCAATCTATCTCTTGATCTAGGTACTTCAATTTCCCCCAGCGATACGATGCATCAGGTCAGTCCACACCGGCCCAGGAGAAGATGAACTGGCTCTTCTGCCAGTTCAACAAGTTGGCAAAATCTGTTTACAACCCCCATAGAGAGCTATCCATTGATGAGTCCATGGTACCCTACAAGGGCAGAAGTGGAGCCCTCGTTTACATGGCCGGAAAACCGCATAAATGGGGATTAAAAGTTTGGATCCTTGCTGAATCGGTAACTGGTGAGTTGGATTTAAGCTTAGCTCTAATATTAACTCTAATATTTCCCTACACATAGTGTTAGCTAATTAATGGATAACGAATGGGTAGTTGAGGTCACCATGGATTATTGTTTACAAGAGAACGGAGACAATATGAGTTCCAACATTTGTGAGAAAAAAAGAATCAGGTTGCAGTTCGAATTGCATTTCTAGGTGAACTATTTGTGATTTTATAGTCTAAAAATAATCCTTTACTTGTCCTCTCTCTGCCCCTCAACAGTTCAACACTCAGTAATTACTTAATTAACGTTCGGCTTCATACGTTCACCATCAGCTTGGTGTTTCAACAGGTTGACTCAGACCTTACCTATTTCTCTGGTACATATCTTAACAGATAACAGATCATGTCCGCCCTAGATCCGTTTGAAAGGTATTTTAAAGAGCTAAAAGAAGGTATTTTCACAATTCTTCTACCTTTACTTCCCACGCATTAATAGGCAAAACTCTAAACGTCATATTATTAGCGAACTTTCAACATTCGCTAGGTTTTTTCACTGGGTCGACACAGACCATACTCATTTCTCAGGCACATAACCTCATATAAAACTTAATTGATCTTGTCCGCCCTGATACCATTTTAAAGGCAACTAATAGAGCTTCTAGAGAATGTTTTCTTCTTTTCTGTAACTTTATTTGCCGGCAAGCAAATAGGCAAGAAACACCAGCCATAATCTTGTTTGCACCATACACTTTCACAAGGTATAAAATCTTTCCCCTGTTAGCGTTAATTGCAGCGTATAATTTCCAAAAATTCTGTCGAATATCATGACATTTCCAAATGTTACTTGATATGTCAGGCAAAATAATAGAAACAGAATTACTTTTCCTGTCTATTCTTCCTTTTTTCAGGAGTTAAGAATCTATTCTATTGGTCTATGATGGTTTTTTTTTTATTCAATTCTTATGTTTTTTACAGCTGTATATATTAAGAATCACCCTACAGACATACCACACTCAACCATCAACTATTCGTCACAGATATCCAAAACTATATATTAAGAAAATGCTCATGAATCGTAGAATTCACTTTTAATTTTAAAAAGCATTGACTCTATTCGTATTACAACTTGTAATTCAAGGTAATCTTATATAATAATATTTGATAATGTATTCCATATAATTATGTCATATTATGTCATAGTATATCAATTATGATACTAGCGTTATAGGTTGTGACACTACCTTTAGTTCTGCTAAATTTCATGTAAAATATGAGATGAGATGAGATTAGATCACTTAAGAATTTTGATCCAATGGCATGGCAGACGTAGAGCTGTGGCATAGTCATGCAATAGTGTATTTACCCATTAGGAACAACAGTATTCATATTCTTGTGTCAAATCTATAATAATATCCCATGAATCATTTCACTCGAAATCTTAAAAATAGATATGTTATTTCATTTTTAGGTTATGTACTGCAGGCTGTACCATTTTATGGACGCCTAGAGAGAGCCAAATCAAGGATTTACGAAGACGTTTGCCTCCGGCTCCTGAGACAAGCTGGAGTCCTGGGGAAGTACCATCATGTCTACATGGATAATTATTTCAGTTCTGTTAAAATGTTCAAAGATTTGGCTGGTAAATTTGGCACCTACTGCTGTGGGACATTGAGAAAAAATCGAAAAGGCCTCCCTGCTTATCTTATGGTAAAAAAACACAAAGAATTAAAGACCCGGGGCTCCCATTTATTCTCTAAGTCTGGCAAATTAATGCTGACTTTATGGCAAGACAGAAAATTGATCCATCTCTTGTCTGCCATTCATGGGACCGCCCTTTCGACTTGCTCCAGGTCTTCACGAAATTCTGAATCAGGGAGGTTTGAAAAGGTCCAAATAAATCGTCCCACAGCTATCTCTGACTATTCCAAATTCATGGGAGGAGTTGATTTGGCAGATCAACTCTTCCAATATTACTGTTCAGGTCGCAAAACCCAGAAGTGGACAAAAAAATTATTCTGGTATCTTTTAGAACTCATGAAACTTAATTCTTTTGTATTATTTAAGGAAGCTTCTGGGAAATCTATGCCACTTTTGGAATACTCTATTTCTTTGATTTCGGAATTAATTTCTACCACCGACATCAACCCCAGGACTTCAAGGACGCCACTTCTGAAAGGCCAGTGTCTCCCAGCTCAGACGAAAAGAAAGACATACTGCAAAGTCTGTTATGCACGCTACAAGAATGGCGTTCTTGATAAACCCAGCCAGACAGTGAAGGGGTGTGAGAGGTGTAAAGTTCATTTATGTTTGCCGATTTGTTTTAGGTTGTATCATTCGGTTAAAGATTATGACAAGGTAAAGGTTGGGGAAGAGGGTGGGGAATATGATTTTTAATCAGACATTTTCAGTTTGGTTTTAAATGTGTTTATTCCCTTTTAACTCTATGTGAAATAATGTCTGAAAGTTTGTGCTCATGTCTCAAAAAGCATTTTAAGATTTTCGCAAAGTTTTAAATCATATTCAATACCCAGAGATGTCTATTCAACTGTCCAAAAATGCCATCATTAAAAATCTATTATGTTATTACAATATTGTATTTGAAAAGACTGCCGCACATTCAACTAAATAAGTGTAAATAAGTGTTGCTTTCCTAAAAAAAAAATACATACAATTTAAATCGCATTTGATACCAAGAAATGACTGTTCCACTGTCTGAAAATAACATCCTTGAATATTTATTTTTTTTCTATTTATTTTCAATCGCTGCAATTATCTCATTGTATTTCAAAACAGTCGGAAGAAGTCCAGGTCTGACAGGGTTAACATTATGTCATATACATATGTTTTCACTTAATCCTGTATACCATACTTTAATGATACTGTTAACAAATGTAGTGAAATATACTTGTTCCAATGCTTTTATGATCTTTTATATCTTATAGAACAGAGAAAAATCTAGTGACCTTGGTCTCGTCGAATATAGACACAGGCAATCAAGTACAGTACTAATGAATGATATGATAGTTCCTACAAAGTCTGTGTTTGACTCTGCATGTATTGTTATTTTTATAAGTATGCCTCTGTGGCCTGATAATGTCTTCCTACAGGTTCAGCTAAGGAGCTATAACTCAAAAATATTACTTTCCACTAGATTGCTCATTACTCCCTCAAAATGCTTTCAATTTACATATAAAAATTATCACCGAACCCCATGGGTGTCAGGAAGACAGCCATGCTTTCAGATTTATAATCGAACCGTTTGATCTTCTGCAATCAATTATTTTCGTCGGCCGCATCAAGGGGTTCGAATCAATATAAATCCCCCGATTCTGTGCCCGCACATTTTTTTTTAATTTCAAAGTTTTTCAAAGGGATTTATTTGCAAGATCGCTTTGTTGGAATGTTCCTATATTTGGAGGGGTTATTGCTTCTAGTCATATAAATATGTGTACCAAATTCTAAGACATTGCATTGAATATATCATTGCGTTTTGAAGGTTATCGTAAGCCTGCAGTATTAGTGCTAGAGTGACTTCCTAATCCCGAAATTCTGTGATGCCAATGCCTTGTATGCGTAGAATTAAAATTACGCAATGCACATGACACGCTACGCAATTTTGTTCTATTTCTAGGGATATGTCTTAGTGTATAATATAATGTGGACCCAAACCTCAGTCATTTCTATGTGGAAGAAACCTTAGAGAGATTCAAAACCATCACCATATCGTGTAACTCATCTAAGAACCTAAAGTTTTATATTCAACACCAATCGTTGACTATTATTTACCCACTTTTATGTACACATATTTCAGGGCACAAGAAAAACCACTCTGCATCGAGTGAGTGTATCGTTTTCCCTAATAAGAACTTTTGACAGATTTGAAGGGAGGGGAGGCGTGAGAAGGTAGAATATTATGTTAAATGGCAAAAGTCTTATAATTTTGAATTCACAATTGATACTGTATGAATGTATCAGGTATGCATTTTCTATTTAATTGGGAATTAATCTCTGAATTAATTTAGTTATTCATACCAATCATTGATCATGTATATTTATTTATGTTTTATCTATTATTAGCAAATTTTAAAATAATCGCATTGTTATTTCCCTAATTGTTGTATTTTACTCTGACCAAAGCTATTTTCTGTTCAGATATGGTTTGAACGATATTTGTTTTTGATTATTAAACTCAACCATGTGTATTCATTTGTGTGCAGAATTTGGCTGGATCCAAAATTCTGTTGATTCAGATCGTCAACCATAATGTATGCTTTCATGAAATGTTATATATATTATATGTTCAACGCCTTAGAGCCCAGATAATAAAGCAAACATGTTTCCTACAAATGTTGAAATCAATGCCTTGCTCCTGATTTAACTTACATAGTAAGAAACTTACAGCATATATATATATAGTCACTTCTATTCCATTTGTTCATTAGTGCCTTTTTAGACTAATTCTAGTATGATTGATATTTTTATTTTGCTAACACTCTAAAATAGATATGAACAGTACTCATGCTGGCTATGCCATCCGTTGAGCATGCATACCTGAGTGATGAATCTTAGGAGTCTAGCAAGAATCAGCACGACTTAAGGAACAGTGCTAGTGGCCGATTCAAGATAAATGAATAATTCTATTATTTATGCTTATGTGTTTATTAGAAACATGTAATCGTACAGACAATAAATGGAGACTCCCATGGAAAAACAAACTAGAAAGTCACATAAGTAAAATGACAACGACTATTTAAAAATATGAACATGCCTCGAAAACAATGTTATAATCATGTAAAACTATGTATAAACTAAAGTAGCAATACCATCTTCGTTACCAGCGATAAATCTGCTAAGAAAAGGGTCGGCACCATTGAATTGTCATGAAATGTACCATGTTTCAAGTAAATAAAAACAATTTCCCAAACCATGCAAAAATATCAATGACCAAGCTTTAAGTACAGGACTTGGGCAACAATAAATAGATGCGTTAGCAAATGCACTGATTTAGATTAAGGTAACTTTATAATCTTGATATTATGTTGTTTTGTAACAGGTATAAATCTTTTATCAGACTATAGCCTTTCTTCTGATGGCTATCTCTAGGCATATAATTATGTTAGTTGTGTTATACCTTCTTGAACAGTAATGATCGACATCCAGTATGGGTCTGTAGTTATTATTAATTATTCATCCCTATCTATCTATAAATCTACTAAGAAAAGGGTTGCCTCGACTGCAAATCCATGGATGAATGACTCCTTGTTCTTGATCCCAGGCCTTGTCAGAACAGCTGATTCTGCTGTCATACCGTGAACATTTCCACAGCTTTAGCACCTATATCAAAATACATAAAATAAACAAATATTTACTTCGAATCATTTGTCCGTACATGCAAACTAATATACATACATGTGGTTTGTAATATATAACATTTGGCTATTAAGCACTAGAGAAACAATTTAAGAATTACCAATTAAACTGTGATTATTTACATTTAGAAGTAAGTATTTTCTTCATGTGATTAGCATAAGAAATCTTTTTAAAATCTTACCTGCACTGTCCTGTTTGTGTGGTGCGTTGCTTCGACCTATGACATCCGAATTGGGGTAAAAACATATAACCTTTCCTCTATTTTACCAGATAATATGACGACCAATTCAATCCGACCTCCAAGTGTTCTAGGTAAATCTGAAATCGAAAAATAAACAAACATTGCAAGAATAGCAGCCTAATAACATGACCTAGTTTAGCATTGAAAATAAACATAAATGACCCTGTGCATTATAAGGCCAACAAAGGTACATTTGTCAGGTTTAAAATAACTATTATTATGAAATAAAGATTTATTTTCAGTTCCTGGGAGTTGTTTTTCTAACAGAAGTAATAATCTAGTCCTGACCCTCCCCCAATATAGATTTTCGCTACTATAAATTTGAAACACACCAACAATTTGTTTGGCCTAAACTCTACGGGAGTTATAATGTCGCACTGGCTTGACTGAGAGTATACTCCTTTTGAGAAGAAACTAATTTGGCCTCAAATGCAAATAAACAAAGATATATGACCATCAAACACTATAAAAACACATCAAGTTTAATGTAATTGTGATACTTTTCATTTTAAAATAATTTCCATCTTGTTACACCTCATCTTACTTACGATTGGACTTGGAAACGAAATTCTTCACTTGCAAAATCAGATCGGAATTCATTGTGCAGTGATTCGGGTGATATATCTCCTCATCCATCTAGAGTGTACTCATGGAAATCCATATGGTGGTAGAATTATGACTTACAAATAATCGTACCAATTTTGGGGTTGATATATCAAACAACGAGGCCTCTGTGATAGTTTTCCTGCGGCCGCCACCTTGAGATCTGTACACGGGAACCTGTTCAAGCACATGCGCACGCACCTGTTACTGTCATTTGCCCAGCTGATCGTGCCCAGCTGATCGTGCTACTGAGGGAAAAGTCCACATAATCATGAATATTTTGTCGATATTTACAAAATAAACTGTCAGTGTCATATAACCAATGCCTCTCCGTATAGTGTAATATCACATTAAAATACTCAGTGTATTTTAAATCAATTAGATAGGATTTTCATTCTGACGACGTTGTGCCTGGCCTTGTGCGTGCTCTCTGCCATTTATGACGACGTTATAAATTGTTTCCATGCGGTGAGATTTTCAGTTCATTGCACTCTCTATCATCTCTTTTCAAATCATTTTTTTTGCTTCTACACTTAATCCTATGTCTCCTCTCAGTAATCCACACTATTTATTGAGTAATACATCCAGGAGACAAGAAACAAACCACTTATGTGCTGTTTACGCGAGGGTGACGTCACCATCTGTCGTCTTCAGGTGACGTCTTGTGGTCAGTGACGTCGTCCCATGAAACCTACCATAGCGACGCAATATTGTTCGTTAGATACTCGCGCGTTGCGACCTTCAGTCGCGAATGAGTTAAAAAGAATTAAATTTACTTTAAAACCTTCTCAATTGTCTGCTATAAGCTAGAATTAGAGGGCGATATATGTTAATGAGTGCAGTCTCTGAAAATGTACAATCGCCAGCTCTACACACTTATTCAAATTTGATAAATCAAACTGAAAAATGGTAAATATTAGGTATATCTGAGTATGTTTTGTATTGCATTAATTGAACACATTTCTTCAGTCATGTTGAACTGTATTTTGTTTTACCTAAATATGTTTTTAATTTGGGTTTATTGAGAGAATTGGTGAAGGTGGATTGTACATGTTCAGGTAGTTTAACCCTTACTTGGCAAAGTGCCAGGAGAGTTGATAATTCCACAGATAATGGTCGCCGAGTGAATCAGTGAATCTGTCATGTCTCTGGCCATATTCCATAATTTGGTCTTCATTTAAAACCTATTTGCATGTAATTAACTCACATAACTCTGATCTAATTCTAAGTACACTGGGAACAGGAACGATATGAGGAATCAAGTACAATAAATATTCAATTACTAGTACCGAGTTCCATTCAGTATTTATTATAAACCCTTAGAACAGGTAAATAATGAAATACATACATTGATAGAGGGAAACATTACAAAAAAGCAAGGAATCCCTTTTGGAAATTATCCTCAAATAATTAAAAGAATAAATATGATTAAGCAACAGGTTACAAATAAGAATGAAAGTCCATGTCACCTCACCCCTTTGTACATTCTCACAATGTCTGACTCATATATACATGACAAAAATGCGTGGAATCCATATTATCCTAATTACTAATTCTGACCCACACCCTGTAGTTAAGGAACTTACTGGAAGACCAGGATTTATATTCACATGTTCCTATTTGTATTACACCTTTAGATACAAATAAACAATGTTTTGAATTGAATTGAAATCGAATCCTCTAATAGTTAAAAGAGTAAATATGATTACAATAATTAAGCAGAAAATTACATATTACAATCTATGTTACCCGACCCCTTTGTACATTCTCATAAAGTCTGACTCATACTGGGTAGCATTGAAGTGAATGTAAAATGTGTTTATTGACTGTGGCGGGTATAGACTAGGCACTCGAGATGCCATTAGAAAAGGAAGGGTATATTAGATGAACTGTATTAAAATTTGATAAATATATTCATGTTATGGCAAGCGTTAAGCAGCCCCAAAAATGAAAACATTCCCACAATGTGACATCTTGTGAATAAAACACTTCGAAAAATAGTAATTTTGCGACTTGTGACACATCACATATGTGATAAAAGGAAATGAGTAGCAAAAATGGATTTTGAGAAACCACCATAAGATTTGAAAAGCCGATTCCAAAGATGGTAAACATGAAGGACATCTAAGAAATATTTCTATATTTTTTGTTTTATACATTTATGTTTGAAAAATAATTGCAATAATTATGGGTGGGCAATTATCAGTAAAGTAATTAAATACACTCCATAGGATGACCTTGGAAACACAAGGATACATTTAATACACTGTCTGAAAGTTTGGTATATGTATTCACATGACTTATACCCCTAGAAAATTCAGAATATTCCAAGAAAGAGATCTTGTGAATAAAACACTGTATGTATGTATCTATATATATTGTCGAAAATGGTACATGATATTTTTAATATAGAATAAATCATTTTACGCCGGAAACGGGAACGCCCATCTCTTTGGAAAATTTCAGTTTTGCGACTTGTGATTGCCTTTTCTATAACATATATATAATAGTTATCATTGAGTGTACAAGTGTGTATTGACTATAGCCAGTATAGAGTAGGTCCTCTAGGCCTACAGTATAGAGTAGGTACTCTAGACGTACAATAGAGTTGGTACATAGAGACCGTGCATAGAGACCCGCACTAAATGTTCAATATTGATATTTCCCCCAGTCCACTCACTCTACTTCAACACTCCGCCACAACCCCCACAAGTGCACAGTACAGTAAATAAAATGGTCTTTTAGAAAGACTGGAATATGTGAGGTTTTTGTTTAACGTTTTTCTTTTTCTTTTTTTACATGTATTACCAGGTTCAGTTCACCTCACAATGGTCTTCCACTAGCACCTGGGTGTGGGTGTGGGTGGCGGGGGTGGTGGAGTTGGTTATTCTGATTAAGAAATAATTCCAGAGGTTTTGGCTGTTCGCAGGTACCATTGCCTCAGGGAAGTTTGAGGTCTTGCCCGAGAACTTCCCTGAGGTAACGTTACCCGTGAACAGCCAAATCCGAGGGAATTATTGCTTTTAGATGTGATTTGATGAGATTCAATTTCTGGGAGACAAAAAAGGATAGACAAACCTTTTTGTTAGGGACGAAAAACATCAGCACACGCCATGAGAGTCACCATACTGTCTACGTGACCTGACCTGGAAGTGCTTGCATGGATCTGTATTTTACTGGACACGCAAAGAAGATGGAATGACCCTCGCTGCACCAAACTGACAGAAACCACCTCATAGACAATATACATACACCAACTACTTCTTTAGCCATCTCAAACTAATATTTCATTTGATTAAGAACTTTCTAAATTCTAGGCTACAACACATTATCACCTTGGGCCCCATTTTTCGAAATATAAGGGTTCACATACCCGTTCCATTTTGGAAAAATCCTTCCACTTTATGGCGGTTCTGGGTGCGAACTTCTGCCTTGCTCACTTGTCAACAGACATCATGGCGGAGGCTACGGCTTTCACTCAGGGCAAACATGGGCTTCTAAACTGTCCAAATTATCCCCGGTAAGCATTAAATCATTGTTATGCCCTATTTTTAACATGTTCACGATTTCTAATGAACAGATCAATTTAAATAGCGGTACCAACACTACACGGCATGCCTCGATGAGATGAGAATCGCCAGAAGCGACAGGGGAGGGCTCCAAAAACAATAGATCCCGGCCGCCCAGGGATCTATCAGTCATAACACACAGCGGGTTCTATAGAGAAAAAAACCATCCCAGAATCTCATCAAATCGCTTCTAAATTGAATTATTGCCCGTTACCTTAGTCTGTAAAATATCTCCACTACTTTAACATTCAGTGTACACTGTGCATGCCCATCTATGATTCAACTTCATACTTAACAAATAAAAAGTATGTAACTCACGGTCACATATATCATATCAATTGTACACATTCCCATTGACCTCACCCAAATGTAACCATTAGATTTAATTGTGAAATAACAATAATAAAGGCACCATTACAGTTGGTTTACTGGTGACGCCGGCTGAGAGGTGTGTAGTGAATGGTGTATAGTATGGGTGTAGAGTGAGTGCCACTACTGGGGAGGCCGTTAGTTATACCAACCATCCTATACTGCAGGCACGGCCGTGTGTGGGTTGTTACCTGGCGGCCTGCAGCATATTGTTGTAGTTCACATGGTGGTCCCCAGTCCTATGTACACACGGGCAGGTGGGGCAGGTCTTGTGAACATGTACTGTTGGTACTTCTACACATTTAGACTAATCTGATAGATTAAACTGAGAGATGGTAGATCTATACTACTAGGTATATCTATGTCATGTTGAACTGTATACTGAACCTCTCTCCTCTCTCTCCCCTCTCTCTCCCTCCTCTCCCTCCAGTCTTCCCCTCTCATCTCTCTTCACCCTCTCTCTTCCTTTCTCACTCCTTCCCCTCTTTCCCTCTTTCCCTCCCTCTGCCCTCCCCCTCCTCTTTATGCCTTCTCTCTCCTCTCCCTCTTTCTCCCCTTTCTCTTTCTCTTTGCTCTGCAACTGAACCTCTCTATTCTTTTCTCTTCCTCTCCCCTCCTCTTGCTCTCCCTCCTTCTCCCTTCCTCTCCCCTCCTCTCCCCTCTCACCTTTCTCCCTCTCCTCTCTCTCCCTCTCCTTTCTAAGCTGACAATTAATTAAGTATAGGAATATCTTCAGCTTTGCGTTGATAACAAAATAATGTTTGGTAAAGTTCAACTCTATTTTGAATCTGATTTTAGTCTTAAATGTGTGTTATTTGTTAGGATTGGTGAAGGCGAATTGTACACTTCCCTGTGAGTTCCTCCATATATGGGTCAGATTTTCAGAAAATGTACAATTGGCAGCACTACACATTTAGTAAATCTTCCTAAATTAGGCTGAGAAATGAAGAATACCAGGTATATCTGAGTATATTTGGTATCTCCTTGATTTAAAGTATCAGTTCTGTTATGTTAAACTGCATTTTGAAGCTCATCTATGTCTTAAATGTGGGTTATTTGAGAGGATTGGTGAAGACGAATTGTACATTTTCTGACAATCTGACCCAAATACATCTAGATCTACATGGCTCGTTTCTTGCTGTGAGTTCCTCCATATATGGTACTATTGCACTCTACATGTTAGGATCGTGCATTAGAGGAATACAAGTCTTGTAGACTAGTGGAAACATAATTGTATATTGTGACAATGCATGTTTGGAGAGAGGCCTCTATAAGTGGTTTATCATACAGGTATATTATTATACACGCATTTACTACCGAGCCCCCGACGGCCGTTCATTACTTGTAACTCCATAATAGACTAGTACATAATGCATTGTCATGCCGACTTAAGTTTGCTGGTGTGAGTGCTTTCTTCCTTGATCATTTCACCTGTGTCTGGTTATATTCCTCTTGTACGAAAACCAGATATGGAAATTATATCATTATCTTTTTAATTAAGCACGTTTTACATGCAAAATTAAGCATGTATAATAATTAACTTATAGGACTTGTTCTCCGCATGGACGAGTAAATAAAGTACTCGATCTCCGATCTTGTTCTTTATTTACTCGCTGTGCTTCAACTCATCCAATAAGTGCTAAATATAGTTCCCATCACTATACGTATATGTATATGTTATGTGAAATATAAGTTAATTCATCCTTATTTATGTTTCGTACCGATTCAGTGATATCCAAACAATGACTGGCTACCACCCACAGTCTAAAACTCACAGTCAATAAACATAACCTCACACTTTATTTAAATTGATTTATTTCATATAACCCTAAATATATCCCACCCGCTTGGAGAAATCTCACAGATTGATCACAATAAAGTATACACCGTCAGTGTCAGTAGCAGGGCCCTAACATCTTCCACTGATCTAATAACATGAATATAAACTATAAGTTACACCCAGGAATAAATCATAACAGACTTATATACGTTATTGTTTAGCTTTATACATTAATATACAAGTTATATTATATAGACAAGAATAGGGAGATGGCCATGATACCACACACATCGCAACATACCAATTTACTGATGCTATCTTTGTACTTATTTAAATTGATTTATCTTTAAACAACCCATGAGGTTTTCAAGACAGAAAATAGAACTCAAAGACTTACTTTTGAAATTGAAAAAAATAGACCAGAACCTGTTATAATGATAGTAATAATGTACTGTGCAAAAGGCTAGCCCACAGCTATAGTACTCTCTGGTCTCCCAGTGGCCTATATAGTAATCATATAAGGGTCAGATTTTCAGAAAATGTACAATTCGCCTTCACCAATCCTCTCAAATAACCCACATTAAATACAAAATTAGCTTCAAAATGTAGTTTAACATAACAGAACTGATACTTTAAATCAATGCGATACCAAATATACTCAGATGTACCCACAATTTATCATTATTTTATGAGAATTTAGGAGAAATTGCTAAATATGTAGAGCTGCCAATTGTAAATTTTCTGAAAATCTGAACCATATAGTAATCATATGAATGGCTGTTTTCATACAATAACAGGAAAAGGAGAAATACACAAAAATATAACTCCTAGTCAAACAAAACATTTTTTTGAACCACATTATGATAATCAACACAAAAGAACTGAATAAAAAACCCTCCACTAGAATACAGAGAAACTATATATCGACAAACGGTAAAAACTGGTTCAAAAGATCTCTCAGAGATATCAACACAATACAAGCATGGACTAAATCATAAGAAGTTTATATATTAATGCAACAAGCTATGATAATGGTCAGATTTTCAGAAAATGTACAATTCGCCTCCACCAATCCTCTCAAATAACCCAAATTTCAGACCAAAATAAAGTTCAAAATACAGTTCAACCTAACCAAACAGATTGCTAGAATCGATGCAATGCCGAATATACCCGAATATACCTAGCATTGACTAAATTGCAGCCTTATTTAGTAGAATTTACTAAATGTGTACAGCTGCCAATTGTACATTTTCTGACAATCCGACCCATATAGACAAGAATACAGAGTGTAGTATGATACCTCACACATGGTAAGATACCAATTTACTGATGCTATCTTTCTATATAAGGTTAGTGTAGAACTTCTGCCCAAAGATAAGTACAGTAATTTATTAACTCATAATCAATATTCCCCAACCTAAGGGCTCATATTATTATAATTGGGTGAAATCTCCAGAAAATGTACAATTCACCTTCACCAATCCTCTCAAGAACCCAAATTTCAGATAAAAATAAGGTTCAAAATACAGTTAAACATCACTGAAGGTATCTCTTGAATCAACACAATATCAAATATACTCAGATATAGCTGGTATTTATCGTTTTTGGCAGAATTTACTAAATGTGTAGAGCAGCCGATTGTACATTTCTAGTGGTGACCTGAGCCATGTGGGTCAGATTCACTGAGAATGTACACTCACCAGATCTACACATTTAGTAAAACCTGCTACATTAAGCTGAATTCTTATTAATTTTTTATTTATTACATTTGAAAGGCCAAGTTGATAACAAAATATGTTTATGATAAATACGATATATTCTGTAATGTTCTGATTTAGGATATGTTTGTTTATATTCAAATGTACTCTGAAGACAATTTCTGTGTTAAATACAGGTTATTAGGATGGATTGCTGAACACCAATTGTACATTTTCTCCCCATTTCACCCATGTGTGGGATTTATTTCATGTTATTAGACAATGTTCCCTCACACCGTGTAATTAGCTGCAGACAGTGATGTGTAATTACACGTGTATAAGAGCACCTAGTGGTAATTATACTCATGTTAACACACTGTATAGTGCTGCCTTGTTTATAGGCTTATTGGTTTATTGCTGCACAATATGCACATAGACGTGATGAATTCACTTGTTATATTGTTTAACGGGTATTACTGCTATATGGGCATCACAGTTGAGGTTCAGAGTTGAGAGAGTCCCTTCAAACTGAGGGAAAGCCTCTCCAGTCTAGGCTCAGAGTTGAGAGAGCCCCTCCAAACTGAGGGAAAGCCTCTCCCATCTAGGTTCAGAGTTGAGAGAGTCCCTCCAAACAGAGGGAAAGCCTCTCCAGTCTAGACTCAGAGTTGAGAGAGTCCCTCCAAACTGAGGGAAAGCCTCTCCAGTCTAGGCTCAGAGTTGAGAGAGTCCCTCCAAACTGAGGGAAAGCCTCTCCAGTCTAGGCTCAGAGTTGATAGGGTATCTCCAAATTGGGGGAAAGCCTCTCCAGTCTAGGCTCAGAGTTGAGAGAGTACCTCCAAACCGACGGAAACCTCTCCAGTCTAGGCTCAGAGGTGATAGAGTCCCTCCAAACTGAGGGAAAGCCTCTCCAGTCTAGGCTCAGAGTTGAGAGAGTCCCTCCAAACAGAGGGAAAGCCTCTCCAGTCTAGACTCAGAGTTGAGAGAGTCCCTCCAAACTGAGGGAAAGCCTCTCCAGTCTAGACTCAGAGTTGAGAGAGTCCCTCCAAACTGAGGGAAAGCCTCTCCAGTCTAGGCTCAGAGTTGAGAGAGTCCCTCCAAACTGAGGGAAAGCCTCTCCAGTCTAGACTCAGAGTTGAGAGAGTCCCTCCAAACTGAGGGAAAGCCTCTCCAGTCTAGGCTCAGAGTTGAGAGAGTCCCTCCAAACTGAGGGAAAGCCTCTCCAGTCTAGGCTCAGAGTTGAAAGGGTATCTCCAAATTGGGGGAAAGCCTCTCCAGTCTAGGCTCAGAGTTGAGAGAGTACCTCCAAACCAACAGAAACCTCTCCAGTCTAGGCTCAGAGTTGAGAGAGTCCCTCCAAACTGAGGGAAAGCCTCTCCAGTCTAGACTCAGAGTTGAGAGAGTCCCTCCAAACTGAGGGAAAGCCTCTCCAGTCTAGACTCAGAGTTGAGAGAGTCCCTCCAAACTGAGGGAAAGCCTCTCCAGTCTAGACTCAGAGTTGAGAGAGTCCCTCCAAACTGAGGGAAAGCCTCTCCAGTCTAGGCTCAGAGTTGAGAGAGTCCCTTCAAACTGAGGGAAAGCCTCTCCAGTCTAGACTCAGAGTTGAGAGAGTCCCTCCAAACTGAGGGAAAGCCTCTCCAGTCTAGGCTCAAAGTTGAGAGAGTCCCTCCAAACTGAGGGAAAGCCTCTCCAGTCTAGGCTCAGAGTTGATAGGGTATCTCCAAATTGGGGGAAAGCCTCTCCAGTCTAGGCTCAGAGTTGAGAGAGTCCCTCCAAACCGACGGAAACCTCTCCAGTCTAGGCTCAGAGTTGAGAGAGTCCCTCCAAACTGAGGGAAAGCCTCTCCAGTCTAGGCACAGATATGAGAGAGTCCCTCCAAACTGAGGGAAAGCCTCTCCAGTCTAGGCACAGAGTTGAGAGAGTCCCTCCAAACTGAGGGAAAGCCTCTCATGTCAAGGCTCAGAGTTGAGAGAGTCCCTCCAAACTGAGGGAAATCCTCTCCTGTCTAGGCTCAGAGTTAAGAGAGTCCCTCCAAACTGAGGGAAAGCCTCTCCAGTCTAGGCTCAGAGTTGAGACAGTCCCTCCAAACTGAGGGAAAGTCTCTACAGTCTAGGCTCAGAGTTGAGACAGTCCCTCCAAACTGAGGGAAAGTCTCTCCAGTCTAGACTCAGAGTTGAGACAGTCCCTCCAAACAGAGGGAAAGCCTCTCCAGTCTAGACTCAGAGTTGAGAGAGTCCCTCCAAACAGAGGGAAAGCCTCTCCAGTCAAGGCTCAGAGTTGAGAGAGTCCCTCCAAACTAAGGGAAAGCCTCTCCAGTCTAGGCTCAGAGTTGAGAGAGTCCCTCCAAACTGAGGGAAAGCCTCTCCAGTCTAGGCTCAGAGTTGAGAGAGTCCCTCCAAACTGAGGGAAAGCCTCTCCAGTCTAGACTCAGAGTTGAGAGAGTCCCTCCAAACAGAGGGAAAGCCTCTCCAGTCTAGGCTCAGAGTTGAGAGAGTCCCTCCAAACTCAGGAAAAGCCTCTCCAGTCTAGGCTCAGAGTTGAGAGAGTCCCTCCAAACTGAGGGAAAGCCTCTCCAGTCTAGGCTCAGAGTTGAGAGAGTCCCTCCAAACTGAGGGAAAGCCTCTCCAGTCTAGGCTCAGAGTTGAGAGAGTCCCTCCAAACTGGGGGAAAGCCTCTCCAGTCTAGGCACAGAGTTGAGAGAGTCCCTCCAAACTGAGGGAAAGCCTCTCCAGTCTAGGCACAGGGTTGAGAGAGTCCCTCCAAACTCAGGAAAAGCCTCTCCAGTCTAGGCTCAGAGTTGAGAGAGTCCCTCCAAACTGAGGGAAAGCCTCTCCAGTCTAGGCTCAGAGTTGAGAGAGTCCCTCCAAACTGAGGGAAAGCCTCTCCAGTCTAGGCTCAGATTAGAGAGAGTCCCTCCAAACTGAGGGAAAGCCTTTCCAGTCTAGGCTCAGATTAGAGACAGTCCCTCCAAACTGAGGGAAAGTCTGTCCAGTCTAGGCTCAGAGTTGAGAGAGTCCCTCCAAACTGGGGGAAAGCCTCTTCAGTCTAGGCCCAGAGTTGAGAGAGTCCCTCCAAACTGAGGGAAAGCCTCTCCAGTCTAGGCACAGAGTTGAGAGAGTCCCTCCAAACTCAGGAAAAGCCTCTCCAGTCTAGGCCCAGAGTTGAGAGAGTCCCTCCAAACTGAGGGAAAGCCTCTCCAGTCTAGGCTCAGAGCTGAGAGAGTCCCTCCAAACTGAGGGAAAGCCTCTCCAGTCTAGGCCCAGAGTTAAGCTATGATAATTAGAGGGCCACCCATTTCCAGATTAGATTATTATTACTTGTTATTTGTTGACATGTACCTGTATATGGATCAGATCGTCGGACAATGTACAATTGACAGCTCTACACATTTAGGTAATTCTCCTAAATTAGGCTGAAAAATGATAAATACCAGGTATATCTGAGTATATTTGGTATCACATTGATTAAAAGTATCTGTTCTGTTATGTTAAACTGTATTTTGAAGCTCATTTTCGTCTTAAACTTGGGTTATTTGAGAGGATTGGTGAAGGTGAATTGTACATTTTCTGAAAATCTGACTTTCTGTTCTGGATTTTCAGAAAATGTACAATTCGCCTTCACCAATCCTCTCAAATGACCCACATTTAAGACGAAAATCAGGTTCAAACACAACAGATTCAACACAACAGATTCATTGAATGAATACAACACAGAATATACTCTGATATAATCAGTTTTTATCATTTTTTACTCTAATTTAGCAAACTTTGAGAGATGTGTAGAACTGTAGATTGTGCATTTTCTGACAATCTTACCCCGCTATTGTGTGTTCTTATACTCATACCCCGCCCCGGGCAGTGCATGTTCATGAATTGTCATACATGGTTCCACCCCACATACCACCCAACGCTTGGTAATCATTCCCTTTATTCCTTCATGTACATTTTTACTCAGATAGTGAGTGCTTTGATGCAGGGTTCCTGGCCCTTTCATCCCCTGCCCTGTGTAGGTTAACTTATCTTTTTGTACAAATAGTTGCCTTTATGTGCTGGTAACTTCACAAAACTGTGGTTCACAGAAAAAGTAAGTGAAACACTTATAGACTAGGATCGAAATGAGCTTTAAAATTTTCTAGGGGCATTTTAGAGTAAAATTCGGTAAGAGACATTTTTAGGTCAATTTTTAGGTGTAGATTTAAAAAAATAATCTTACCAAGCTGAAAAATTCGTTTTTACCCTTCTAAAAGCCCAAAAACAAAATGGCCGCCATTATGTATTAGGAAAAACAAGAATCACGTCTAAAATACTTATTTATTCATCAATATCATTGTGTAATAGCTCAAATTAAAAGTCTAACCAAGATGCATCACATTACATTAATTTTGCAGTTGCCTTGGTAATTTGGTTACCATGGCAACCAAAATAAGAGGAAAAATCACTAATTACCAAATCACGTCTAGAATCTTCAATTACGGTCAGTTGATAGCTAAAATTTAATGCCCAACTGAGATGCATCAAATGTTCAAAGTTCCATAGTTGTTATAGCAATATGGTTACCATGGTAACCAAAAGTAAACAAAATAGCAAATGACCAAGTTGTGTCTAGAATCCTTATTTCTTCATTGAAATGGTCATTTAATAGCTCAAATTGAAGGTCTCACTGGGAAGCATCCTTATGTACTAGTGCTGCAAGTGCTGCAATTGAATGCTATGAAAATCTGCTGATCATAACAACCCAAAATAAACATTTTAAACTGGGTTCATAGTTGGTATGGCACTCTCGTTACCATGGCAATCAAAACAAACAATAACATGGCTAATTTATCACCAAATCTGGTCTAGAATAGTTATTTATTCATTGATATGGTCATTCGTTAGCTCACATTAAAGGCCCAATTGAGATACATCATCCTATACTATTCCCATGGTTGCTATGACAGTATAGTCACCATAGCAACCATAAATGAACAAAGAATGAACTATTTTACCACTAATTAATATATTTTATATGTGAACATGATCCCAAAACATGCTTATGATGCATATACTTTGATATATATAAATTTATCCATAAGATTTACCCATTGTTTATGCCTTTCCTATATTAATTTGTTTGTAACCATGGAAACATATTCTAATATTCTATTCAGTGGTTCAGAAAGGTTTGTAACAGAAGATGGCTAAGAGGGTGAGCTTCATAAATTGGTTCAGTCTGACCATTCCCTGAGTACTGGGCAGGACATAATCACTGTAGGGCGGTTCCAATTCTGGATGACAAAATTGTGTTGCTAGATGAGTATGCGGTAACAGGGGACCAGAGGGCGCCCGCTCCAGTCACACGGTCTTAACCACAAACAGATGTGTGGAGTGTGAGGCTCTCTATGAGGAACTAGACAGGCAACATTGAGTTTGAATAAATGCTGCCTCACAATTTGTTGGTATTGATGTAAAACTTGAAATAGGATTTATACATTTTTACGAATCATTATCAATATCAAGAACATCTGTTCACATTGAATTGATATTAGGCAATTTCCCTTACCAATTTATTAACCCAGTGAGTAGAGTGAAACTTCAAGAGCCCCATTCTTTAAAATGTTGGGCATTGGAGATGTAATCTTGGTCCTTGGATCCACCCTGGACTGTAATGTAAAGGCTCAGATCAGGGAGAAAATGGACACCAAAGCACATTGGGTTAGCAAGTGCATTTAATACATCCATCAACACGTTCAAAGAAACTGGTGAATTTATTTCACAAAGTGGGATACTGCTTGAGCTATCAACAGCTCCAAGAAATTGACACAGGTCTGGCTGAGTATGTGCTGAAGTCCATGAATGATGATGGTTTTGTGCTGCCCCCAAATCTAGTTGAAGGGTTGAAGGAGTGTTTACCCATTTCTCAGCTGACAACCTGGACATCCTGGACGCATCACTTGATGGAAAGGACACTTGTCATTTAACACAGATTACAACATGGCAATCAGATACAGGCAAAGATATCAATCTTGAGAAAATCAAACCAGCAAAGAACAAGACCCTTGAAGCCGAAGTTGTCATGGATAAACTGTCACATACAAATGTAGTTCTTGGCAAAGGTAGCCCTACATATGAAAATGGGGACTTGGACATGTTTTGAAGCATGCCAGACATTACAAACAATGGCACAGCAAAGGGTTTGGCATTTCTGATAAAGAGACAAAAGCAGGAGTTAAAAGTAGGGAATGAAAACAGTCGGATATATGCCAATCCTTCAAGCACCAGTGTATGAAATCAACACATTGAATACAGTTATCCAAAGATGCTTGTATGTGTCTGAACAGTTGGGACAAGATTACACTGTATCAACAGTTGATCAGGCGCTGTTCTGCCCTTTAATGAAAACTAAATGGCAGACCCCTGAATATGAAAACAAAGTATTCATAAGTCTAGGTGGGCTCCACATTGCATTGAACTTTCTCAAAGCTTTGGGGCTACACATAGACAGCAGTGGACTGGTTGAGTCATGGGTAGAGAGCGGGATTCCAGACAAAACGTCTGCTGAAACCCCGCTGAAACCATCCTCTCAGGCAAAGACTATAACCAAGCAATGAGGACCCGCAAGTTGACATATCAAGCAGTCTGCAGGATACTACTACCTAACTTCATCACCCATCTGTCAGAACAGGATACCTCTCTAGTCATAGAAAAAAAAAAATGCTTCATCCTCAGAAGATCTTATCATCCTTCTTCAAGACTCAAGCATTCAAGGTTACCTCTGGCAGTTTGCCAAAGAAAAAGCCAAGGACAATCCAAACTTCCTATACATCTGGCAGTATCTCAAGATGGTCAGTTCATTACTTTTACTGACAAGAAGCTACAGGGAGTGGATGGGAACTGGAATGTTCACCTGGATGTATTCAAGAAAATGGTTCCATTTTTAGTGAGATATGACCATACCAACTACTCCAAGTGGAGCCCTGCATATATTGCAGAGATGAACCATCTACGTCAACCAATTCTCAGGCAGTTCCTGCAAGGCAATTTTGTCATCAAACGATCAGAAGGTTCAATGAAGTGGATGCTGATTATGCACAAGAGTGGCTAAATAAGGTTGGGAAAACTCAGGGTGGCATAATTGAAATATCTAAGACATGCAGGGCTTTCAACACGTGGGCACTGTCATACAACTTGTGAAAACACATTGCTCAAGCGATATTGCATGTCTATGCCGCAGGTGAAAAGGAAATCCTCCTAAATGAGAGTCAACCAAAAAGAAAACAACAGGATAATGCTGATGAGGACAAACTTGTTCAACAACTAGTTAACATGTAAGTCTTTGCCCAAACTGAACTGCTTCACAACATCGCAAGTAAAGACTTAGCAACTTCGGAAATTCAGCTGTCACTCCCATAATCCCTAGCAGGAGGATAATCTCAGTTGGAGCACTTCCTGACAAAAAGCTTTATAGACAAATCAGAACCCTTCTATAGTCAAAAAACGTAACTGGCCATTCACTTTGTTGACCTGTATAAGGTGGAAAAGCAAGGTAGTTCAAAGGAAGAAACAGTCATACTAAAAACTCATACTAAAGATGTAATGCAGCGCATTGCAACATTATATGCAGCTGGCAGGGCAGTTGATCTTCCAAATGTCTTAAACTATGAACTGATGCCTGTACCCCTGTCCCTTGCCAAAGCAAATGGGAGATTAAGGACTGGTGACAAGTCTCTAGCCGTATATTATATGGATATCACATCAGTAAAAACCTGAAATATTTGATTCAATTCTATGTAAGAAATAGTGTCTGAAGCATGATTGGGGAGTGCACCTCAGGTGCAAGTGATGGCCAGTGGATTGGGTTCCACTCGGACACTGGAAGACATGCACAGACAAGTCATTCCCACTAACATGGGGAAATACCAACCAAATATTCCAATATTTTTCCATTTCTATAACAGGGTATATGAGGGAAAATTACTTTGAAAACACTAGATAAATCCAGGGTTCCCTCAATCTGTGGCATTTTATGCAACAAACAGAAACCCTGCTTCTGCCTGTGTATAACCATAACCCATCCCTAGTTATAGTGACTGGGTGACACCCTTAAACCATGCTTGCCCACTTGCTCCATGCAAGGGGACTCAAGGAAAGTGCACAAACCAGCAGCATGCCAATGCAGCAAATTCAAACTCATCTAAATTCTTTATTAAGGAATTTAAAAGTAATTTATTTCACCTGATTGATAGTTGAGATATCTCTTTTGGGTATAGGACAAGAAGAATTTGGTCGTACTAAAATGCCGAGGGCGCCTCCTAGTAAAAGGCGTATCAACGGTTTTCTTCTGTACTTTTGCCATTTTCGTCGACACAACAACATAGCGGCCAGGCCTATATCTATGAGAGCGATTCTTCGATGGGCTTGATTTATGAAAATTCCAGCTTGGGAATAATTTTGTCTACTGTGATATCATGGTGTGTATGATACACATAAATAAATGTACTATTCCCTAAAGAATAATATCTACTCTATATTAAATGAAAATCTTGGTAGCTGAGAATATAAGATGTGAACTGCAAGGCTGCTATTTGGCAAGTGTTTAATGTAACTGAAGAGAAGGTGTACATTGCAAAGTGTGTGTCCAGCCTGTTACCAGCTGTCCATTCAATTCCGGTATGTGGATATAACAGGTGTTGTAACATACCTTTCACAATGGTCTTGTTCATATAACGGTGTACATTGGGTCATAACACTACCTAGTAACTTAATGTGAATGTTTTTCTCAATGATTAAGCTGCTTTAAAGAAGATAGCATTAATTTATAACGTTTACCGATGGTATACATACTCGGTATGCATACGCTACGGCTTTGTTATGGCAACCCTGCCGTCAATTTCCGACCACCCACGCCGTCTGGTGTCAGTACAAGAGTCAATTGTGATGCGGCGAATTACTTGTCCTTCCCAGATATATATGAGTTTTCTGAGCAAATGTGATGTGGTGTGAGCTTCAGGCTTAAACCTATGAATGGTCACTATGATCTAGTTTATTATAACTTATGTCTACTTCTCCCAGTCAAGCAAAGCTCACTGCGCATGCTCACCAAAACAGTGTATATCTGAAAACTCAGCAATTATCATTGATGCGTGAGGAGTAATAAATGTATAGGGAAGCCAGAGGAAGCAAAGGATTTTGATGACTTAGTAACTATCTCATACAATGTATCTGTAAACAAGGGAAACAGTACAAATGTATTGACATTGTCAGTAATAGATACCAAGAGCTAAGTATCAAATCTAAGACAAGAAAGTGATGGAAGAACAAGCAAGTTCCAATGAGAAAGTTCAATGGGAAGGTTCAATGGAAAGGTTCCACTCCCTGTTGATTTGGGGAACTATCTTGCTCATCGAGAGAATAAAACTGAGCTGGAGCACTGCCTCCAACATCAGATGGTCTTCATTTATACTAGATGCGTGTTCAATTGCAGACCCTCATTTGGAACCTTCCATACATCCCCAAGCCCATAATCCCAGATCCGACAACCATATGAAGCTGCAGAAGAACAAGCTAGTACCATTATGGATGATGAAAGAGGCCATACCTGATGCATGCCTTTCCCTTATAGCATGCCAAAGCAAGACAGGGTGATGCAACTTGCAGTGTGGATGCATAAAGGCCGAATATAGTTGCACTATTAACTGCCATCTCCAAGTTGGCTCCACCCCTGGCAGTAATGTCAACCTCTAAATTGTTCTCATGCTTTATCTCATTCTCAACATGAGTTGTCCACATCTCTATGCTATAATTCACAGTTAGTAGGAAGTACTTAAGAGTGTGTCTGAACTTCTTTAGGCAGGCACTTTCTAGAGGAGAATGGCCACCCCTGACTACTGTGATGCAGACAATGACTGAGTAATATTGTCTCTGAACTGGAGGAATAGATAAGACTGAGGATCAAAATTCTGAATACCATTGAATGCCATGAACTGAAACTGTATACTGAAACAGCTAATTGTGTAGAATAAGGGCAAGGTATTCTAAAATAGCTTCTTTTCTGACCCTAAACCCAGTGTACACCACGTTTATGAATTTAAAGTAATTAATTAAGAGAAGTAGTAAAACTGGGACTATACAAAATAATGAACCAAGGTCAGGTCAGAAATATGATATAAATGTTATATGAATTACTTAGTAGCTACATTTTTTTTTGTTTAGTTTGGGTTGTTATGATCAGCAGATTTTTATAGCAATTGCAGCACTAGTACATAAGGATGCTTCCCAGTGAGACCTTCAATTTGAGCTATTAAATGACCATTTCAATGAAGAAATAAGGATTCTAGACACAACTTGGTCATTTGCTATTTTGTTTACTTTTGGTTACCATGGTAACCATATTGCTATAGCAACCATGGAACTTTAAACATTTGATGCATCTCAGTTGGGCATTAAATTTTAGCTATCAACTGACCGTAATTGAAGATTCTAGACGTGATTTGGTAATTAGTGATTTTTTCTCTTTCTTTGGTTGCCATGGTAACCAAATTGCCAAGGCAACTGCAGAATTAGTGTAATGTGATGCATCTTGGTTAGACCTTTAATTTGAGCTATTACACAATGATATTGATGAATAAATAAGGATTTTAGACATGATTCTTGGTTTTCCTAATACATAATGGCGGCCATTTTGTTTTTGGGCTTTTAGAAGGGTAAAAACGAATTTTTCAGCTTGGTAAGATTACTTTTTGAAATCTACACCCAAAATTTGACCTAAAAATGCTTCTTACCAAATTTTACTCTAAAATGCCCCTAGAAAGTTTTAAACGTGTTTTTATAATGATCTGATTCCAGTCTATTATTATGTCTTACTGATTCCATAAATACATAACAGACTGAGTCATAACTTAACTGCCATATATATGTACAGTTAGACTCTTTATGAGTTTAATAACTCATTACCTATCTCTTCTGGGTAGACTTACTAGCCTTGATATCTGTTCTGTAACCAGAAATATGTTTCATCTAGAGAAATGCTACACCTTTGTTAAAACGATCCAGTAACGAATACAAAATATTGGAATTGAATTGAATTTGTGACACTATGAACATGAGTTAGCTTAAGCTTGGTGTTTTCTTAATGAGTCGTGGGGCCTGTTGCACAAGAAATCCTTACTTTAAATACATCCTTACTTGTTTCGGTAGGGAATCCCTTGTTTCGGTAGGGAATCCCTTGTTTCGGTAGGGAATCCCTTGTTTCGGTAGGGAATCCCTTGTTTCGGTAGGGAATCCCTTGTTTCGGTAGGGAATCCCTTGTTTCGGTAGGGAATCCCTTGTTTCGGTAGGGAATCACTTGTTTCGGTAGGGAATCACTCCTTCTTTAGGAAGGGAATCCCTTGTTTAGGTGGGGAATCCCTTGTTTAGGTGGGGAATCCCTTGTTGTTGAGGTGGGGAATCCCCTGTTGAGGTGGGGAATCCCTTGTTGAGGTGGGGAATCCCTTGTTTAGGTAGGGAATCCCTTGTTTAGGTGGGGAATCCCTTGTTTAGGCAGGGAATTCCTTGCTTAGGCAGGGAATCCCTTGCTTAGATACGGAATCCCTTGCTTAGATAAGGAATCCCTTGTTTAGGTAGGGAATCCCTTGTTTAGGTAGGGAATCCCTTGTTTAGGTAGGGAATCCCTTGTTTAGGTAGGGAACCCCTTGCTTAGGCAAGGACTCCCTCCTTCTTTAGGAAGGGAATCCCTTGTTTAGGTGGGGAATCCCTTGTTTAGGTGGGGAATCCCTTGTTTAGGTGGGGAATCCCTTGTTGTTGAGGTGGGGAATCCCTTGTTGAGGTGGGGAATCCCTTGTTGAGGTGGGGAATCCCTTGTTTAGGTAGGGAATCCCTTGTTTAGGTGGGGAATCCCTTGTTTAGGCAGGGAATTCCTTGCTTAGGCAGGGAATCCCTTGCTTAGATACGGAATCCCTTGCTTAGATAAGGAATCCCTTGTTTAGGTAGGAATCCCTTGTGTAGGTAGGGAATCCCTTGTTTAGGTAGGGAATCCCTTGTTTAGGTAGGAAATCCCTTGTTTAGGCAGGGAATCCCTTGCTTAGGCAGGGAATCCCTTGTTTAGGTAGGGAATCCCTTGCTTAGGTAGGAAATCCCTACTGTAGGAATGAGAGAATAACAGTGTCTACATAGCAAACTCCTTCCCTAAGGGTTTCTTACCAGCTGCTGAGCACAGAACAATAGCTAAGGAATGAAGTGCTTTGTTATGCACCAGGCCCTGACCCTATACACAGCTAGCCCTGGGGTGGAGCCTGCATGTGTTTACTTGTATTTACCACTGGGTAAATATCATTAACTACAGCTAACTTATTGGCCTTAAATGAATAAAGATAAATAAACAGTCCCCCTCCCGCCCCCGCACACACACACATAGTTAGCTTGGCATGTATATTTATGACTGTCTATGGTTATATTTAACGGTTTTGCGACTAGTGACTCATTTTTAAATTTATTTTATTAGAGGTAAAGGGTACAAAATATGTTTTCCTGGAGAATGAGTCATATGTCGCAAAAAATGGATTTTGAATTCACAATATCTGAAAAGATTAGATCAAGGGGATTCCAATGATGGTTGACACTAGGAAATCTATACTTCAATATACTTCACTTTACTTCACATAGAAACATTTAGCACACGGTTATGGAAGCTGGTACATGTATTGCTATCACTACGAATACAACCTGTCGAGAAATGAAAACATTTCCATAAAGAGCTCTCATGACAACGCATATGGGACAGACCATCAGAAAATATAGAGAATTGGTGAAGGTGAATTGTACATTTCCCCCTGCTCTGACCCATATATTATAACCTGTTGTTAACTTTGAAGCTGTTCTTCTTGTACTAAGGTAATTACACACTTATCTCCCTCTACACAGGCGGTAATAGTGGCGCAAATTAACTCCAAAACATAACTTTTAATCTCAGTCCAAATTACAGTCCCTAGGGAAACTACAGCACTGAGATTATAGAATAGATTAAAGAGAGAGTCTACTAATGGCGGGAGTAATGTGGGTGGGCAAAGGTGGGGGAATTGTACAAAAATTTAAGCTGTTTAAAAGGTATATTATAAGATAATGTCCATAATTCAAACATATTACACAATGTTTCACACAATTCTTTTGCGATTTCATTACAAATTGTCATAATAAATTATATGATTGATTAATCAACTAATTACCCTCTTTATATTTGATTTGATTTTTGTTTATTTGACCAACATGTAACCAGACTATATGAAGCGCTATTATGCCCAAATAGTGATATATATTTGATATTTAATGGAGCCCGGTTACATTTGTTACCCCAGGCTCCCTTTTTTATTGTTTTAAAGAGCATAATATAATGATACAGAAATAACTAAAATATTGTATAAGAACTAACAAATAAACCTTATGACTTTAACTGTATACATCGGTGTGTATATGAGTGGTAACCTGCATATCGTAACCATGTTTATAGAGGTATAGTCACGTTATATTACATTATTATTCAACTCTGTATTAGTTCCTTCAACTCTCATATATACTAAACTATATAATCGTCTACCATCTTTCTATTCTGACTTATCAAGTATACAAATGAATTTAGACTGTAGTGTTTTTGAATATTAATATCAATGTCTTTCTTTTCATTGCAGAAAAATTTATAATTTTCCACGAAACTTGCTCCATAATTGCCTCCAACATATTAATACCATGTTTTATGTTCATCCGTTCATAGAAATGGACATCAAAGGCCATTATTAAAAAAAAAAGAAAAAAAGAAAAAAGGCCATTATTACCCATAATGATACACCGCCCACACAAAAACACATCATCTAAGATTTGAAGCATATAATTTGCCATGGCAACCAGCCCCGTTACACCCAGAAGGCATTTCGCGCATGCGTGCATTAATGAGTAGGTCCCGGGATAAATACATGGCGTCAAAGCATGAATTATTTGTGTAAAAATAAATAATATTTATAAAAAGTGGAATAATTGAGGTAAAAAGTGGAATAAGTTTGTGAATGTGGTGATTGCGCCCAAGGTCAGTCAAGGTCACATAGCGGAGTGACGGTTAATTACAAGTATGGGGGGACTTGATGGATGGTCAGGGGTGGAAATATAAATATTGCCGGAGAAAAATATGAGATATTATAAAACAGTTATGTATTATTCTTACACACTATTCACCGCTTTCTTATGTCGGTTTTGACTACTACATTGTATCGGTTAGTTTCTTTTGGTTTCTTTTCGTTCTTTTTGTGTTTCGTTTTAGTTTCTATCACACATGTAGCATGGCATGAGCTGGAAAACCAAATCATCACCAAATTTAAGATTTAAGATCTAAGATTTGTCTATTCAGAAGATAATATTAGATCTTTTGATGCTGTTCTTAACCATTCCTGTCCTAAACAAACAATATCAGAAAGAGCATACATGTTCGTGACACATAATATGAACAAATGTTAACACCGAAATATAATTTCAATGAAGAGTATCTAGATATAACTACAGGAGTGGCAATCACTTGTGTAAGCATTAGTCATGTAAATATATAATTAACTATTATTATTAAAGTGACTATTACATGCAGGAACATGTATTATGGTACAAATATAATAATCAGTAAGGCTTGAATGGTAAAAAGGTCTAGTAATAACACTGTACGTTCATGAAGGAGTAACTATTATGGTGCAAATATAACTATTATTATGGCTTGAATGGTAAATAAGGTTAGTAATATACTCTACGCTGCCATTTCCTACTGATATTATACTATTAATGGGAATATTTAATGGTGGGAATAAAAATAGTTATATATAATAATATAGCTGGCACTGAATACTGATTGTTTTAGTTTTAGTTTTAGAAAATATTTCATTCAGGTCAATTACATTTCCACACAAATGAGCATGAATATTCTCAGGACAGCCTGATTTAAATAATAGAAAAAAGGTTTAGATTTTATACATTCACTCGTTTTGAGAAAAATAGAATAGATGTCAGCACATTTACAATAGTAGTGACATAGGTACATGCGATATGATTACTCTAATCTACAATATTTAGAAATTTAATCAATTATTATATGAGGATAAAGGCATATACATGAGTAAAAGACATTTCACAGTCTCAAGAGACGGGGAGTGTTAAAAACAGTTATTATTTACAAAGTTCTACAAAAAAAAATAAAAAAATAAAAAGAAACAGACGTCGTGCTCTTACAGAGTAACCATTAATAATCGTGGGTTTACTGATTATACTCATAAATCGTTCTGACAAGACGCCATTGTTGATGACATAAAGATCACTATACAACATGTCGTTACAAAGAAAAAAAGCAACCTATAACTACAATATTATACCATTTCAAAAAACACCGTTACACTGGGATGTGTATTATTGTTATATAGAGTTAGATAATGTTCATTAACTAATATTCAGATTATACGTTAGGAGAATGTAATAACATGAGTTTTATGGCTATGTGTAGTAGTGTAATATTTATTATTGCGTATAATGCTAAATGGTTGATCTTGATGTGTCACCTGAAAATATGTCACAAGTCGCAATAAAATGGATTTTAAGATATCGTCATATTTGAAAAGATCGGATCAAGTGGATTCTAATGGTGGTAAACATTCCACTAATAAGTGTTTCTATATTTTAAGTTTGATATTTTTACTTTGAAACAACAAAAAAGTTCTAATATTTCTGAGTGGACATTTGCTAGTAGAGTAGCTGAATATACTCTATATGGGTCAAATTTTCAGAAAATGTACAATTTGCAGCTGTACTCATTTGGTAAATTCTGCTAAATTGGGCTGAAAAATGATGGATACCGGGATATCTGAGTATATTTGGTATCGCATTGATTTAAAGTATCAGTTCTGTTATGTTAAACTGCATTTTGAAGCTGATTTTTGTCCTAAACGTGGGTTATTTGAGAGGATTGGTGAATGCGAATTGTACATTTTCTGAAAATCTGACCCATATAGGAAGACCTTAGAAATGCATGGATATATTTAGTACATTGTCCTGAAATTTGGCACATGTATTCATGCTATAAGCAGCGTTAAACATCTTAAATATAAACCAATCCCTTCCAACAACAACGTGTGTTAATATAAAAAGTGCCATATATGGGTCAGATTTTCAGAAAATGTACAATGTACATTTCTGCACATCTCTCAAAATCTGCTAAATTAGAGTGAAAAATGATAAAAACTGAGTATATCTGAGTGTATTCTGTATAGTATTCATTCAATAAATCTGTCTGGTTATGTTGAACTGCACTTTGAACCTGATTTTCGTCTTAACTGTGGGTTATTTGAAAGGATTGGTGAAGGTGAATTGTACATTTTCTGAAAAGCTGACCCATATAATGCTTAATGTGGTATTTCAGACTGGGGTCAGTCTGGGTCACTGATCTGGTGCTGAATTACAACAACAGAGTTGGTAGATTGTCAGGATTTCATCATCAGCACTAAGTTTGAGAACAAAGGCTTTAAGAACAAGGGAAGGCTTGGACCCCCCCCCCCCCCCCCCCCCCCCCGCCCCTCCACACCTACACCCACTAGCTGAGGAAATGCCCTCTCATATATCAATCAAAACAATAGAATAAAAATACCCTACACTTAGTTTATACAAATTATGGTGCAAATTATGGTGTGAATGGTATTGATAATAGCATTGATTACTGAATGTGTATTATTTACATTGCATGTTTGGATTCAGTTTTAGTACAAGTTTTGACAGGAGTTTTGACCACTAGATGGCCATATGTGGGGCCAAACCATTCCAAATATGATGACCAGAAATGTCAGGCCTTTGCTAAGGCGATGGAGAGAGAGGATATTTATGTCTGCAATGCTAATCCTATGGGTATAACGTAACTTCCTGGCCCAAAATTGGTATCAACAAGATTAACCTGAAGGAGCGGAACAATGGCAGCCATGACACATACACGCCATATTGTCCCTGTGGGAGAGAGAGGAACTAAACACCACTCCCTGACCCAGATAATCACAAGGTCAAAGGTTAGACTGACCCAGATAATCACATTAAGGTCAAAGGTTGGACTGACCCAGATATTCACATTAAGGTCAAAGGTTAGACTGACCCAGATATTCACATTAAGGTCAAAGGTTAGACTGACCCAGATATTCACATTAAGGTCAAAGGTTAGACTGACCTGTCTCCTGGGTCCCCCTGGCGGATAATGATCTCATCACGTGGTAGTTTAGCGTAGTCACAGTTCCGCAGTAAATCCAATAATACATCTGTGGATACAATAAGGTAATGTAAATAAGGTAATAATGCACATATAATTATATGACAACTTAGCTTCAAATGTAGAAGATAGATGGAACATAGCAAGGGGGAAGTCTGTACACTTGTTATTGACCGAGGGAGCGTGGGAAGATAGAGGGCGTTAGCCCGAGATCTTCTGCGTTCCCGAGGTCACTAACAAGTGTACAGACTTCACCCGAGCTTTGTTCCATATTTATTACACCCCATTAATAAATAAAAAATATAATTAATTAAAAATAAAAGAAGTAATTTACGTTTTGGGCGGACCTACTTGTTGTATGCGCCAAGGGTGACATAACTCACATGTTATGCACCACTTAGACCAAGTGTGACATACAATGCTGAAGGTATAGGAAGCAACATCACAGGGGTGTAATAAAGACTTATATGCATTTGTAAATATGATATACACAAAAAAAGAAAAAAAAGGTCAGTAGTCATCAAAGCCCAAGGTATAAATTAATTCCAATTTTTCAATCAGGGAATTTTTATTAGTTAAATTAATCGTTTCGATTTGATTTACAATTATTCCTATTCTTATGTTGCTATGTACGGGGAAATATCTAGCATATAGCATTCTTTAAGCCACATTCTAATCTATTACAATACATATAATTTACTTATTGCTCGAAATGGTTAGAAAATGTACAGTTGGTCTTCACCGATCCATCCAAATAACCCGTATTTAGCACAAAAGTTGTGCTCAGAGTGCATTTGAACATAAACTAATAGATATCTTATATCAAAACATTACCAAATATATAAAGTTTGACTTGTATTTATCATTATTCAGCCATATTTTGCAGAACTGACTAAATTTGCAGAGCTGCCGATTGTACATTTATGACCCTATTGTTCAATACACAGGACTAGTTATTAATATGTTGCTGCTGTAGTTTGTTTATACAAGAATCTCATGTTGACTGAGTGTAAGGGAAGCACGCAAGGGTGAGCGATAATAAGGGAAACCACGGTATTAAAGGATTTACGGGAATATACGGACTGTGATGTCGCCCTGAGGAAACAAAGTTTGATCAAAGGACGTCCAAATGTGCAGGAATATAGTGAACAAAGGGTAGAAAACCTTTAGTTAATGGCTTTAAGTGAGAATGTTAGTTTAAAAGTACACATGTGTACATATATTAGAGTGGGGGATTATAGTGTTGGCGGGTGGTGCTGCCCTGAGGCGGGGGGAATAATTGTCAGATTTATTTATTAACCTGTTTACTCTCTACACTTTGGGTGGTACAAGCTGGGGACGGGGGGGTGGGGGGGGGGGGGTGAGTGAGTGAGTGAGTGAGTGAGATTGGTTGCTTTACGCCCTTATCAACACATTTAATATGGTTATATCAAGGGTGGGAGAGCTGGGAGGGAGGCAGTTTATGATCATACCCAGGAAATAGAGATAGAGAAGATGGGAGAGGCAGAGAAAAGAGACAGAAAGGCACTTTAAGGTCTTACCCAGGACCAGTGGGGGGGGGGGGGCGTATATGGGATGTGTTATCGGAAAATGAGTCACAAGTCGCTAAATATGGATTTTGAGATATTATTATATTTGAAAATATGAGAACAAGCCGATTCCAATAATAGTAAACATTAGGGCATCTGATAAGTACAGTAACAAGCCCCGCCCACTCCAGTATTTAAAGTTTCATATCTTTATTTTTGAAAAAAATGTTTGCAATATTTCTGGGTCATATTCAAGACAAGATAAGATATATTTACTAGTAACACAGCTAAAAATACTCTACAAGATGACTTTAAAAGTTATCAAAAGAATTGTGAAAAATTGAATATGAAACGGAATTTGGCCATGATTATGAAAAAGCAGATTGATTGTGTTGTTTTGACAGACGGCAGAGTGGACTTATTAAAGAAATGAGAGTAGCGCAGAGAAAAATTGTACATTAAATATGGTTCTGGTAAACGAATCATGTTTTTTATTTCGTTCACTGAAACAGTTAAAGGATTACATTGAGACTGGCGTATGTTATTATGTGGCCATGGAGTGGGTGGGTGGGTTTATTATAGGGGAATCATCAGATTATTTATTGTTTTAGCAGGAAGGTAACATAGATCAACATATAATCATAAGGTTGGTATGATAAAGAGAACAGAGAATGAAAGAAATAATAAATGAAAACATGTAATCCGGATATATGCGTAAATATAGATGTACCAATACAGTTGTAAAATTCAGGACTCAACTTTGAGTTGTCCTGAATCTCTATTTTAATTTTTTTCTATTCAGAAATGCATCTTTCACGCCCCCTACTGGCTCGGAAGCCTAACCACCTTTCTTCCCGCCACACACTCATGAACCTCTTTTCATCCTCCAAAAACACCCACCGGGGTTACCATCACTGCTATCTTAAATTCTTATCACGTGGAAGGGAGGGGGAAGGGAATGGTAAGCAGGTCATTAAGGGGAGGGGGTACTGATTAGAGCAGGAGGGAGAGGGGAGGGCAGATAGCAGACTGACCGGGACATGGTGTCAAACTGTAAGATTGATTGGGGTTTGGTCAGGCATGATGCTGGTCACTCTGACCTCGTATCCAACTCATTTAATTATTGTTAACCTGTGTCTGATTGGATTCTTCATCTGTCAAGATAATTAATTGGTCCAGTCAGGATAAGCCAATCAGCCCAGGCCCTGTGTAATCGCTGTAATCTGTCTAGTATTTAAGCAATAAAATGATTACACCGATCCTCTTCTATTTGGTTCAGTTCTGGCTTTGAAACATACATCTCTGTGTGTTGCATTGATTCATTTCTCGCTCAACTGCTGGCACTAAATTTATATTGAAGAATTCTTCCGGTCATAATATTAATGTTTAAAAGTATTAGATAAATATGTTTTGAAAAATAAATATTTTTTCTCTTCTTTGTCGCCACTCGGACCCTGACTCTCCAACCACTGGGATATTGATATTTCTGACCCGCAACCCTACATTTTATTACAAAGAATAAAAAACGCTAAATAATTTTTTCTAACCCGATTGGGTTCTTATATATTTATATCATGCACTCTGTTTGGTTTGTAATTGATCTTAATGTTGGGTCAAATTGCACTCCACCCCTTTGGGGTGTCGTGCATTTTGACCCGACGTCTTGATCGATTACAAACCTCCATCATGGCATTGGGTATAAGAATATAACACCGTAAAAACATGTGACCATAAGAAACATATTCTCAGATCTAATGCATGTTGTATTCTCTCTTATTATATGTGTATTCAACAAATTCATGTTTTATTATATTTAATATTTAGTGTCATCTACATTCACCAAGACAGATTTATCCTGTTCATTGCTGGAGATGTTTTCCTTTCCACCAATTCTCCTGCTTAAACTATCAAAAATTCACAGATTAACAGCTGGACTATTCCAACTGCAACTAGACTGGTGGCACCGACTCCACTATATGTCAACACTCTATCTGTTTGTTTTATAATTACTACTTGAAATTATTATTATTATTAGTTACAACTAGACTGTTGGCTGTGACCCCGCATCCCTGAGACACCTTGTCTCACCTTGTCTCACCTTGTCTCACCTTGTCTCACCTTCTGCCACCACCCTCACTAATTACTCCTGCGTGTGGCTAATTTATGCAAATTAAAGTAATAAAATACAACTATTAGCCTGTGAGGTTTAGCTGTAATACCTGCAAGCTAGCAGGGAAATTACTAGTCGGCTTTTTAACAGTCTCCAGTTCATTCACCTTAACTCCAATTATGAAAGTTAATGTGTCTACATTTATCATCCAGACCACCCCTCTTCAGAGAGACAGAGAGAGAAAGGGATGAGAGAGCGGTGGGGAAAGACAGGGGAGGAGGGATGAGAGGGAGAGGGGGAGGGGGAGAGGTGAGAGGAGCAAGACGAGAGAGGGAAAAGGGGAGAAGAGAGAGAAGAGGGACAATGAGGGGAGAGGGGAAAGAGAGGGTGGGAAAGAGAGGAGACAGAGGAGAGAGAAAGAGCAGAGAAAAAGGGAGAGTGAAAGAGAAGAGAGAGGGAGAGGAGAAAGAGAAGAGAGAGGGAGAGGTAGGATGAAGAGTGTGTCAGTGAGGGAAGAGAGGGAGAGAGAGAGAGAAAAGAAGAAAAAGGTAGAGAGAGGAAAGAGACACAGAGGAGGGAAGAGAGAAAAAAGAGAAGAGAGAAGAAAGAGAGGAGAGAAGAAAGAGGAGAGAGAAGAAAGAGAGGAAAGTGAAGAGACAGAAGAGAGCTGATCAGCCCCCACCCATCCATCACAGTAACAAGCCCCGCCCACTCACCATTCTCCACACCCTCCAGTAACAAGCCCCGCCCACTCACCATTCTCCACACCCTCCAGTAACAAGCCCCACCCACTCACCGTTCTCCACACCCTCCAGTAACAAGCCCCGCCCACTCACCATTCTCCACACCCTCCAGTAACAAGCCCCGCCCACTCACCGTTCTCCACAACCTCCAGTAACAAGCCCCGCCCACTCACCGTTCTCCAGTAACAAGCCCCGCCCACTCACCGTTCTCCAGTAACAAGCCCCGCCCACTCACCGTTCTCCAGTAACAAGCCCCGCCCACTCACCGTTCTCCAGTAACAAGCCCCGCCCACTCACCGTTCTCCAGTAACAAGCCCCGCCCACTCACCGTTCTCCAGTAACAAGCCCCACCCACTCACCGTTCTCCATGCCCTCCAGTAACAAGCCCCACCCACTCACCGTTCTCCATGCCCTCCAGTAACAAGCCCCACCCACTCACCGTTCTCCATGCCCTCCAGTAACAAGCCCCGCCCACTCACCGTTCTCCACGCCCTCCAGTAACAAGCCCCGCCCACTCACCGTTCTCCATGCCCTCCAGTAACAAGCCCCACCCACTCACCGTTCTCCAGTAACAAGCCCCGCCCACTCACCGTTCTCCAGTAACAAGCCCCACCCACTCACCGTTCTCCATGCCCTCCAGTAACAAGCCCCACCCACTCACCGTTCTCCACACCCTCCAGTAACAAGCCCCACCCACTCACCGTTCTCCAGTAACAAGCCCCGCCCACTCACCGTTCTCCAGTAACAAGCCCCTCCCACTCACCGTTCTCCATGCCCTCCAGTAACAAGCCCCGCCCACTCACCGTTCTCCAGTAACAAGCCCCGCCCACTCACCGTTCTCCACGCCCTCCAGTAACAAGCCCCGCCCACTCACCGTTCTCCACGCCCTCCAGTAACAAGCCCCGTCCACTCACCGTTCTCCAGTAACAAGCCCCGCCCACTCCACGCCCTCCAGTAACAAGCCCCGCCCACTCACCGTTCTCCAGTAACAAGCCACACCCACTCATTGTTCTCCACACCCTCCAGTAACAAGCCCCGCCCACTCACCGTTCTCCAGTAACAAGCCCCGCCCACTAACCATTCTTCAGTAACAAGCCCCGCCCACTCACCGTTCTCCACGCCCTCCAGTATGGCGCTCTTCTTGCGCAGCCAGGGCAGCAGCAGCTTCATCTCTACACTGGTGCGCTGTACCGGGGGCTTGGTGATGACCCGGATAATCCTCTCATACATGGGCGCCATCACTGATCACTTAATCACTTAATCCACAGGTGAGGGGTGCAGGTATCCAGGTAAACGGTAATCCACGGGTACAGGGTATATGTAGCCTTGTAGAGGTAATCCAGGGTAGGCAGTCCAGGGTAGTGTTGATGGTTCTAATCTTATTTCACTCTTATTGGAGGAAATTATTAGTTTTACTTCTGTATTTTATACAAAGATTGTATAAACTTTATATGTAAGTTTCACCGTGTATTCTGCTATGCTATGTTCCAACTTCCACCGTTAATAATACTAGTGTTTGACAACCACGCATGGAGATTGTGAGAATAATAATTTCCTGAATGAAAATGAAAATATTTCCAGGCAGACTTCATGTAATGTCATTGCTCCTATATTGTATTAATCCTTCTAGGCATAGTTTATATAATATATCTGGTGAGGATTACTCCTCCTTTATATCGATGCCTCCTCCCAGGGAACACTTCATGGATTCACTTATTCCAGAACCACTCTATGTCTATCCAATACAATGGCTTGAAGGCAACACAAAACCTAACATAATCCACTTTACACCAATGGTGTCACTGTCTGATCTGTTCATATGAGTCAGGTATTACTACTGAATGGATGGCTGAAGGACTACACTTATCCACTGTTGGCAATATTTCCACACATATCCTTCATGGTGTGTGACAGTCTGGGTATCATTGATGAATTTTATATAGATTATATAGATTATAGATGAATGAGTTTTATAGATACTTTATATACTGTAATTGATTAAGGCTGTATTGTTGGGTCTTCTAAGAGTACACTGCATCAATTATCCTCTTGTTGCCACTAGATATACCTATAGGTTCATCAATTGCCGGAAGGTCGTCACAAGTCACAGATATTAACGTAATCCAATTGACTGCACCGTCTGCCCCTGCTCAGGTGTTGAACACTGACCGGATGAAGACCCATGTGTAGTTACCGGCCCGCCCGCTAGCTGGTGCTGGGGATAAAACAAAGCAACACGTTAATCCTACAATAATAATAACATAGAGTTGTCTGACCTATTGTAACCAAGATCCTATAATAAAGATTTTTTTTAATTGAATTGAATTGAATAATGAGGATGTAGTAGGGCTTTGTGACCCTAAGTCGACTTAGTGTTGATTGTCCACTTACCCAGCTATTAGTCCTGTACAAGGAGAACACTTAAATATTTGTTAATGGGATTCAGGGGAAGACTTGGGTCAGGTTTTCAGAAAATGTACAATTCACCTTCACCAATCCTCTCAAATAACCCAAATTTGAGACGAAAATTAAGGTAAAAATACAGTTCAACATAAGCTAACAGATTGTCTGAATGAATACAATACAGAACACACTCGGCTATACTCAGTATTTATCATTTTTCACTCTAATTTAGCAGAATTTGAGAGATGTGTAGAATTGTAGATTGTGCATTTTCTGGAAATCTTACCCACATCAACACTGTTGACAGGGGCCCTCCAAGGGAAATAAGAGGTAATTGTACAAAACAAGAAGTTTTTTTATGATATCAGATAAGATTTCTCTGGAAAATACAAGATTAACTTTTTGTACTCTCCTGTTCTGGCTAGTTATCATTAATATCCATTCACTAGTTCTGCTTGTACGTCCTCAATAAATGTTTAAATATCCACACGTATAAATGAACGTCACGTTATCTAACATTGTCCAATCTCTGCCCTTCTTACTTCTCCTGCTATATGTATGTACAAGTTGATTTATGAGATGATGGTTAATGATTAATCAATGGTTAATGATTAGTAATAATTAAATTATTTCCCCCACTTAACCTGATGTGGGTGTAACAATGTACCAGGTTCAACCACTCCATAACTCTGTGTAACGTTGCTGTGGCGAGTGGCCTCCTTCTAAGCTCTTAATTCCCTAATGAGTTGTTTTAATAGTTAGAGATTCATTTAAACACTTCATGAAATGTGTGGGTAAAGTTGTGAGAAATTGTACAATTGTCAGCTCTACACGTTTAGTGAAGTCTACTTAATTACTAAAATAACGGTTATGTCTTAAGTACTTTCGATATAGCGTTGATTCAAAAGATCGGATCTCTTAAATAATTAAACTGTACTTTTAATTTCATTTTGTCTTAAATTGGGATTATTTGCAACGTTTTCCTCAGCTGGTTTGTCATTACTACACCGAATATACTTAGACATACTCCTTATTTAACTTTTTCAGCAGAGTTTACTAAATATGTAGAGCTGTTGATTGTACATTGTCTGCCAATGTGACCCGTGTAGAGAGCTAGATCTGCATAATGGTAATCTGTGGTTAAAACAATGCATTAAAGCACTCAGTGCAGGTGGTAAGTGTGTAAGCCATTAATCCCGCTCTTAATGAAGTGCTTTAATGAGAGATTAATTAAAACACCTCATTACTAGGGTCAGATTTTCAGAAAATGTACAATTCAACTTCACCAATCCTCTCAAATAACCCAAATTTCAGACGAAAACAAAGTTCAAAATACAGTTCAACCTAACCAAACAGGTTGCTAGAATCAATGCAATGCCAAGTATACCCGAATTTACCTAGTATTGACCAAATTACAGCCTGATTTTGGAGGATTTTCTAAATGTGTAGAGCTGCCAATTGTACATTTTCTGACAATCTGACCCACTATAGATGAGCCTTCCTGCTATTGCGCCTCACACTCTACACTCACTCTACCCAGGGTTAAACATCCTGGCAGGGCAGGCGTTCATAAAAATAGTTGTGTTAATTACCCCGGAGTGTTAACACCCGTGCTAGTGTTATGGGTCAGCACTTCAGAAAATGTACAATTCACCTTCACTAATCCCATCAAATAACCCAAATTTAAGACAAGAATCAGGTTCAAAATTCAGTTCAACATAACCAGACATATTTATTGAATGAATACAATACGGAATACACTATTTTTTTCACTCTAATTTAGCAGAATTTGACAGATCTGAAGAACTGTAGATTGTGCATTTCTGAAAATCTTACCCTTATCTTACCAGCACCCATTGAGGGATAGGTTTACCCACGCTCATTAATATGTATTACACCAGGAGCGCCTAAACCTTATGTTCAATAAACACTCATACATACTCTACCCTGGTGTAAGGGTCACTATACTTAACTCTCTTCATATTCACCTACAATAGCCCTTCACATCTATATCACACATTGGTGGAGACACTCTAACATCTCCACAATATGGGTCTATATGGGTCTAAGTACCTTTAAATCGAATTATCCAATTCAATTCAATTGAAGGATTCTTTTATTAATGATCTTACATAATACATGTTATACGACGTCTGGGTAAATAGATGACTGAGTAGCAGGTCTTCCGACCAGTGCCTGGATTATCGTTAATACTGTGGATCAGCGCCTAAATTATATGGGTCAGATTTTCAGAAAATGTACAATTGGCAGCTCCACACATTTAGTACATTCTGCTAAATTAGGCTGCAATTTGGTCAATACTAGGTGAATTCAAGTATATTCGGCATTGCATTGATTCTAGCAATCTGTTTGGTTAGGTTGAACTGTATTTTGAACCCGATTTTTGTCTGAAATATGAGTTATTTGAGAGGATTGGTGAAGGTTCATTGTACATTGTCTGTCGATTTCACCCATGGGGGCCAGTAAGGCCAGTGGCAGCTCTACACATACATGTAGGAAATTCTGCTAAATTAGGCTGAAAAATGAAGAATACCGGGTATAGCTGAGTATATTTGGTATCGCATTGATTTAAAGTATCAGTTCTGTTATGTTAAACTGCATTTTGAAGCTAATTTATGTCTTAAATGTGAGCTATTTCAGAGGATTGGTGAAGGCGAATTGTACATTTTATGAAAATCTTACCCATATCTTTATAAATCAGTGCAGCAAAACTTGTGCAAGAATTATTGTCCACAATGTCCGAGTCTGATAATATATGTGATGTGTTACAGGAAAATGAGTCACAAATGGCAAAAAATGCATTTTGAGATATCATCATATATGAAAAGATGAGATCAAGCTGATTCTAACGATAGTAAACATTTGGACATCTAATGAGTACTGCTATATATTAAGTTTGATAGTTCTGTTTTTGGAACTTTGCAATATTTATGTACATCTACTAGTAAAGTAGCAACATATACTCTATAAGATGACCTTAGAATTATTTTTCTTTCAAGAAATTTTATTATTGAGCTGGTTTCAATGCAAATACATAGATAATCTCACAGACTCAAGGGAAAAAATTTAAGACAATCAACAATATAACTTTGATCTTTCTACTATAGTATTACCATTTTTTTTAGTTTAAACTTTTATCGGATTACATAACATTTCGGCACGAATCAGTTGGCTACCATGCCATTATTGTGTGAACGATTCAACAATTTATGTACAAAATTACCATGTTTGCATATTTTCATAATGGACCTCCTCTCATCAGAGCAAGATATTCTTGTGTTTGATTACAATTGCACGAGTAGATAAATGAATGAATGAATGAATATGTTGAATATGTTGTCTAGAAATTTGAAGAATGCATTCATACGACTTTAAATGGTACATACCGGAAAGATGAGAACATTCCCACAAAGACATCATGTGAATAAAACACATTGAAAAATATCAACTTTGCGACTTGTGAGACATTTTCCTATATTGTGTGTTGTTCCATGGCAGGAGGGAAACTATAGCAGACCCAGCGCCCAGCATTAGACATTGTGAAATAGGAGTAATTGATTAGCCAAATACACAGGCATTCAGTTCATATGTAAACACATGGGCTGGAACTCCCTACAATGTACACAGGGGAGCTGGGACATGGAGTTTCTAAATCTTCTAACTGGAACTTCAATTATTGTGTTGTGTTACAGAGAAATGAGTCGTTCGTTAGTCGAGACAAAAATGTTTTTTGAGATATTATCATATCTGTGATAATGAGATTATGTGGATACCATTGATGTTAACATTTAGGAAATAGGAAAATGTATAGAAATACTTTTTCGAAATATAGACATATTTCATGTTTGATTTTCTTCTTGTTTGACAACAAAGTTTGCAATATTTCTGGGTAGATAATTACTAGTAAAGTAGCTAAATATACTCCATAGGATGACCTTAGAAATGCAGGGATGTATTTAATGCACCGTCCTGAAATTCGATACATGTATTTAATGTATATAAGGCGCCAAACATCCACAAAATGAGAACATTTCTACAAAGACACCTGTAAAATAAAAACTTTAAAATATATCAATATCAATTCTTCAACTTCAACTTTTGTAGCACATCATATGACAACGATTCCCTGGGAAACAAATCCTCCCAGCTTCCTGCTGCTAATACCTACTATGTACTCATGTTGGTTGCGTGTTCTGTGAGAATCACTATTTGTGTTCATTGCGTGTAAGGGTCGGTTGTACACCTGTAATCAACCCGCCCCACACCTGTACACCAGTAATCAGTGTGTTTATTTTACAGCCAATGTAACGCCTAAAGTAAATACGTTAGGAATTAGGAGCGCAACAAGAGTGAAACCACAGTCCTACCCCACTCTACAACCAGTGTATAACAGGGTAATACACTCTATCACTTCTGCAATATGTGATGTGTTGCAGGAAAGTCAGTCATAAGTCACAAATAATGGATTTTGAGATATCCTCTAAAAGATGAGATCAAGCAAATTCCAACTATAGTAAACAGTAATACATCTATGTACAGGTAGATATATAGATATATAGATAGATAGACATGTAGATACATAGATATACTTTATTGCAACAAAAACATATACACGGTTTGACTTACTGAGTGTGTCTTTACACCCTAGAAAGGTTAATAAGCAGCACATCTGACCCGGCGTGCTGTATATATTGCATGTGTGTATGTGTACTCCATGATGACTGGTTCAATCTCTGAGTGATCTTATATAAACGTGCAGGCGTGAGTTGTCCCAGACAGGAGAGAGTCATCAAAGGAACGCTCACACACCGACTCCTCGCACTCTATCACTCTGCTATTGTATCTCATAGACCTGGAAGTCATCTTGCAGATGTATGTTTTGAATTGAATAGTTTGCAAAACAGCTCGAATATTTTACTTCACTTGATAATGTTTATTTTAAAAATCGGGTTACCTTTTGGAATCGATCCATGTAATGATAAATATGATTATAATGAATATGATGTATAAATCACCTGTAGTGCATGGAAGTGTACCGGAAGACCATTGTAACATGTAGTCTTTAAAAAAAAGAATTCATTGTTATTATTACAAGTTAAACCGTTCTAAGGTATCCCGCTCACCCACCCACCACACACATACTATAGCGCGGGAATATTATAGCAAGAACAGCATAGCATCGCGTATGAGGGGGGCTATATTCTCCGAGTATGGCCGAAAACAACGAGGCCATAGGCCGAGTTGTTTTTCGGCCATACAAGGAGAATATAGGCCTTCAAAGACGCGATACTGTGCTATTCTTGCTTTTATTCCATGATTCTTAACTTAAAACAACTTTATTTGCCTTAATTTCATCAAACTGAGTTGTCTGCATAGTTTCGAACGGTCGTGACGTCACTGTACAATACAGGGAGTTTATATTGTCCACCTTGTGAGCGGCAAGTATATCGATTATATTGTACGCTCACAGCCAAATCATGGAATAAAGGACGCAGACTTCCAATGCACATAATGAACGTTGAATACATTTATAACGTTACGTTTTTGCATCAGCACATACTTTACATGCCTTTAGAGCTTTGTTTCTTAGCTTTCCGAATTTCTACCTTATATTTTGTGTGTGTATTTCATTGGGAAATGGCCATTTCTTCCAATCGTCATAATCAACGAAGGCCTAATTTCATCCGGCCAAACTCTCAATTTCAGTCTCGCTGAACATTCTGTGCTTTTTCAGATTTCTCAACTTTCAAATGAATAGTTATATCCTTTACACATTAATAGATGATACATTGTTGCAAAGCTCTTTTTCTCACCTTGCCGATTGTAGAAATTAAATAAGTGTGTGAAATTCACTGAATAAGCTCTGACACGCGTGTATAAATGATCGTAAAAGTAGTTAAATATACTGCTCAGAATAACCTCAGACATGCATAAATATATTCAATACACACACATGAAATTTGATCCATATTTCTATGATAAGAAATACACATTCTAAAGGTGAAGACATTCTGAGCAAGGGTTCTTGCATTTACAACTTTTCTGTAACACATCACACATGAAAACATATTAAGTACTAAACATGTGTTTCAAAACGTCTCTAGTGTGAGCTAAACTTAAGGTTCAATAATAAATAGCCATGTCACAATATGATATTTTCAGAACATATATAAAGTTCGCTCTGCCGAAAATAGATCATTTATCATCACAATCTACAAAAGCTGAATATTGTATTTATCATCAGGGTCATCACGTGCACCAGACCCGGGTCCCATGAACCAGTTATTGCCAGACTGAGTATAATATTGTATAGAATAACATTTATTGATGTCACGCCGTGTAATAAGGTATTAATACATTGTCTAATATGACCATATGATATAGTTTAATTAAGGTTTGACTATTTATAAGCGGGTGTATAGTGTTAATAGTGATATTTAACTACTGCTACCCTTGACAGATGGTTTATGATGAACCCTAGACATTAAGCCAACAATAGTACATGGGTCAGATTTTCAGAAAATGTACAATTGGCAGCTCTACACATTTAGGAAATTCTGCTAAATTAGGCTGAGTATATTATCTGAGTATATTTGGTATCGCATTGATTTAAAGTATCAGTTCTGTTATGTTAAACTTCATTTTGAAACTCATTTATGTCTTAAATGTGGGTTATTTGGGAGGATTGGTGAAGGCGAATTGTACATTTTCTGAAAATCTGACCCATAAATATATGCGCATGATTATGTGATTTATCACAGATAAATGAGTATTAAGTCGCACAAATGGATTTTGGGAGATCATCAAATATAGATTTGAGATCAAATATGTTACAGACCCCCAGATGAGGACATTGCTACACAGAGATACTGTGGAAGAAATATCAATTTTGCGATTGGATTTTATGTGACAAATCCATATAGAGCTATGGATGTGCATACATGTATCTATGATAATGGTCCTATGTATGCACGGATCATGGTCCTACAAATTCCGCTTTCAGATCTAAATGAATTCAATTTACGATGATAAAGTATAAATGCAGGATAGACTCACCTGGTTCCAGCTGCAGGTATTCACATCCAACTATTCCTTGTCTCCTTGTCTCCCTGCTCCCGCCACTCTCTCTAACTCTTCCTATTCTTCCTTTCCTTCCCTTCTTCTCTCCTGCTTTCTTTCCTTCCCTTCTCTCCTTCTCTCCTTCTTTCTTTTCTTCCCTTCTCTCCTTCTCTCCTTCTTTCTCTCCTTCTTTCTTTTTTCCCCTTCTCTCCTTCTCTCCTTCTTTCTCTCCTTCTCTCCTTCTCTCCTTCTTTCTCTCCTTCTCTCCTTCTGTCTTTCCTTCCCTTCTCTCCTGTCCTCTTTCTTCAGCTCTTCCTATCTCTGACTGGACCTTCGACTGCTTCCTCACTGTCTGGCCTTTTCCTTCCCTCTATTCTCCTATTCTCCTACTCCCAGCCTTTTCCTTCCCTCTATTCTCCTATTCTTCTCCTCCCGGCCTTTTTCTTCCCTCTATTCTCCTATTCTCCTACTCCCGGGTTTTCCCTCAGCTCTGAGTGTGATTCTCTTCTTTCCACACTGGCCAACCTTCTCCTGCTCTGACTCCTCTATTCACACTATCTCCCCTCTTCCCTCTCTCACAACTCTCCTTCCTCTTATCTCATCTACCTCAATATATCCTCCACCTTTTCCTTTTCTGTATATCTCGTCTCTCTTCTTTCCTTTCTCTACCTGTCTCTTCTCCCTCCCTCCTCCACTTTCTCTTTCCTCTACTCTTTCACTTCTCTCTGTACCCTTTCCCTCTTCTCTCCGCTGTCTCTCGGCCCTCTATTTGCTCTCTCTCTTCTGTCCTCGCTCTCTCCCCTCTCTCTACCCAATTCTCTGTCCTTCTTCTTAGTCTCTTCTGTTTCCCTGTTCGCCTCACCTGCCCACCTCCATACGTCCAGCCCTATTCTCCACCTCTCTCTCACTCATTTACTAATCCAACAAAACGCATTCCACCCAATAAAACTCACACTAACTGCCAACACCCCCTCCCCCACCCCCTCCCCCACCACTCGTACCAAAGTGTATAACCCCCATTCCCCCCTCCCCTCTCTCCTCCAGTACCACTCATACTAAAGTACGTTCCCCTGCCCCCTCCTCTATCCCCACCTCCCTACATGCTCATGGGTCAGATTTTCAGAAAATGTACAATTGGCAGCTCTACACATTTAGGACATTTTCCTAAATTTCACTGAAAAATGATGAATACCGGGTATAACTGAGTATATTAATTTTGGTGTCGCATTGATTTAAAGAATCAGATTTGCTATGTTAGACTGCATTTTGAAGCTCATTTTTGTCTTAAATGGTGAAGGATTGGTGAAGGCGAATTGTACATTTTCTGAAGATCTGACCCTCCTACCCAGTATCAATATTGCCCTAAGGCATGCAGGTAGAGTGAGTGGCTACTGAGGAGTGCTACAAGTGCAGGTGTGTTGCTGTATTACCTGTATGGAGTGCCTCCCTCAGCGTGCAACACATGGGTCAGATTGTCAGAAAATGTACAATTTAACTTCACCAATCCTCTCAAATAACCCAAACTTCGGACAAAAATAAAGTTCAAAATACAGTTCACCCTAACCAAACAGATTGCTAGAATTAATCCAACACAAAATATACTCGAATTTACCTAGTATTGGCCAAATTACAGCCTATAATTGAGCAGAATTTACTAAATGTGTACAGCTGCTAATTGTACATTTTCTGAAAATCTGACCCACATGTAACAAGTCATGTAAACGGTAGCGGCGTGTTACATGGGTGGTGTGGCACTAATGCACCACCACCGCCCCATGCTGTTAGCTCTACACGTGTAATTGTCTGAGTAAATGGGGTAAATATGATTAACCTGATTAGTTGCTGACTTTATTTGTATGCGTGGATTGTTGTCGTACAACACTTTACACATGTTAGCTTAATTACACCCTGTCAACTTATTTATACATGGACCTGGGGAGTAGTAACATTTCCAATACTAGATAATATAGTGTTAATTGTTTTGTAGTGATATCCCTAAAGGATACCAACAAATCTTTATTTGAGAAATCCGTAAATGTTATTGTGATAACCATAAATGTTTGCATGATATCCGTAAATATACAGAAAGTACTTTATCCAGAAGACAATATTATGTAACAAGGTACATTATTCCATGATTTGGCCGTGAGCATACAATATAATCGATATACTTGCCGCTCACAAGGTGGACAATATAAATTCCCTGTATTGTACAGTGACGTCACGACCATTCGAGACTTGGAGGACAACACAGTTTGATGAAATTAAAGCAAATAAAGTTGTTTTAAGTTAAGAATCATGGAATAAAAGCAAGAATAGCACAGTATCGTGTCTTCGGTGGCCAGTATCGTGTCTTATTGTATCGTGTCTTCGGTGTCTTCGGTGGCCTATATTCTCCTCGTATGGCCGAAAAACAACTCGGCCTACGGCCTCGTAGTTTTCGGCCATACTCGGAGAATATAGCCCCCCTCATACGCGATACTATGCTGTTCTTGCTATATTATTCTCAGTGAATCCTGATTATTGAAATCTCTACCATATTAGATACATAGAGGTTTTAGACAAGGACATATGTAATACAGTGTGATCCCACCTACCTCTCTATCTATCTAGCATCTAGTTGCACCAATGGAGTATTTTCTTCAGTGACTCAAGAGAAGGCAGTTGTGTGTCCAAATATGAACAACATAAAATAGATTCTTCTTCTCGTCGTCCTAAATTATAAATAAATCATAAACTTTCATGTTGACATGAATCCCTGCTGGTGGCCATATTAATTTCACTAAATGGTATTGAGTGCCATAATATGTAAAATGACCCCTCCCTACCACACCGCTTAGGTCATAAATAATAACCCCTCCCTACCACACCTATCATGAATGATATATGCACATACCAAACCAGTATTTCCCCTTTTATGCAATATATTATATAAAACTTTTATTCTATATGTATACCTTTCTGTTAATATGCGATACTGAAAAGGAATGGTCCCTCTCAATGTATTCTATACACTGAGATGTTTCTGGTGTCCCTTTAAATAATTATATGACGTGGGATAAGATATAATACAATATCACAGTTACATATTCCAAAATCAGTGTGTAGTTAGAATTTAAATTTACATAAATGTAGATTCCCAAAGATATATTCTTTCTAATCATGTAATAATAATTAGTTTATGGAGGTGTGAAAAGAGCATTATTTACTGCATCAATATGAATGTGTTAAACACTCATATTTGAAAAGATGATATCAAGCAGATTACAACGATGGTAAACATCAAAGACATCTAATAAGTACTTCGTTATTTTGATATATTAGTTTTAAAAAATAAAATTGCCACATTTCTGGGTGGACATTTACTAGTAAAGTAACTAAATATACTCTATAGGATGAGCTTAACCTTAACCCAAAAAGGAAAACATTCCAATAAATAGATCTTGTGAACAAAACACTTTGGAAAATATAATCTTTGCGACTTGTGGCTCACAAACTTATAACAGGAGAAATTTTGATAAACTCAGTCCAAGAGGACACACAATCCATGAATTTGGTAGGACTTTATGTCGGACAGCTTTCAATACATTTCTAACCTTATCAATTTCACTTATGAAGATTTGTAACTCTACACCTCCCAATATGTATAAGAAGTTTTATTCTTTGATCTTTCCAAATTGCTTTATTAATTTCAGGTCTGGCCATTAGTAGCTATTATATGTAAACCTATACCGTAACCATCCAACTGTAGCTCCTAAATCTTAACCAAATCCTGCAAACCTTTATAATTCACTGAGGAATATGTAAGGGACCCTCCGACTTCATAATAGGAGATTTGTATGGCCGCCATCTTGAACCATGATTTACAAGGATTGGTTGACTCTCGATTGTACGAGCAATAATAACATCAACAAGGAGTGGTGGTGCAAAGCAATCTTTGTTGACCGCCCTAATTTATTAATTATTTAAAAAAAAAAGAAAATTGAAACCGGTGTATACTGTGTGGAAGCGAATGAGAGAATGGGGTGGAGAGAGAGGGAGGTGACCGGTGCAGGGAACCAGTCCAGTCACTCGCCTGAGAGTGGCCACCAGCAGCAGGGGGAGGGGGGAACTCAGCCCACCAATAACCCCATTGAGGCGGTTGCATAAATGTGACTCAATTATATATATGTCAGAGTAAGGCTCAATAGGGGACTTGCATGTCCGCCATCTTGTATCCTGATTCACATGGAATTATGGGAGTTGTATGTCTGGGTAAGGCTCAACTCAATAGGGGACTTGCATGGCCGCCATCTTGTATCTTGATTTACAAGGAATTATGGGAGTTGTATGTCAGTGTAAGGCTCAATAGGGGACTTGCATGTCCGCCATCTTGTATCTTGATTCACATGGAATTATGGGATTTGTATGTCAGAGTAAGGCTCAATAGGGGACTTGTATGTCCGCCATCTTGTATCTTGGTTCACATGGAATTATGGGATTTGTATGTCAGAGTAAGGCTCAATAGGGGACTTGTATGTCCGCCATCTTGTATCTTGGTTCACATGGAATTATGGGAGTTGTATGTCAGAATAAGGCTCAATAGGGGACTTGTATGTCCGCCATCTTGTATCTTGGTTCACATGGAATTATGGGAGTTGTATGTCAGAATAAGGCTCAATAGGGGACTTGTATGTCCGCCATCTTGTATCTTGGTTCACATGGAATTATGGGATTCGTATGTCAGAGTAAGGCTCAATAGGGGACTTGTATGTCTGCCATCTTGTATCTTGGTTCACATGGAATTATGGGAGTTGTATGTTAAGATAAGATAAGATAAGATAAGAAGTTGTTTATTGTCTTCATACATAGGTACAGAGGGGTACGAATGAGTAAAGTAGGTAAAAAAAGACAATAGGTCGACATACCAATATGGTGCTACAAGGCACTATTTCTTCCGGCTGTTACCCGAATTTTTGAATAAGTAGAAGGCTAAAAAATAACTACAGTAACTAATTGACTTAGTGAGGATACAAAATGGTAGAGATCAATAATTAGTCTAGGAGATCGGGCAGAACAGCGCGATAATTTGTACAACATAGGGTATCTAATCGAGCAATACAGTTCGATTCACAAACTCCTACCACATAATAACGGTAATGCGGAAGGTACATGTAAAGGGTTTCGTAATAAAGTACATTATTACTAAATTACTTGAGTAGTAAGTTTCATGTCGTACTAGTGTCAGAACAAGCAGTACAGCTCGTCTCATATAACAGACTGAGTACATATGGTGGTAGTAAACTATTTTGTTACAATATTACAATATTACATCACAATGATCAAGGTACAGCTCGAGCACTACAAGTGACAGAGTATAAGTGGCTGCAGTAGATTATTATCCTACAGTATTACAGTACAATTGTGCTATGGTCACGGAGGGAGATCCGTACCCTAGGGGGGCCCAGTCCGTGTAAGAATCATTGATTTAATATTTTTTTTGAATTCTTTCTTAAGTTCGAGGTTTTGTAATTTTTTCTCCAGGCTATTCCAAGCTTTACGGGCTCTAAAGAGGAACGAGTTTTGATAGAAGGTACTTTTGGGGCGTATTGTCTTCAAATTTTTGCTATTATTTGAGTAGCTCCTTGTGGGTAGCTTCCTCAGGTCAAGATTGGACTCACATTTTGCCAAATAGTGAGCGCACTCTAGGACATGGATCTCTCTCCGCAACTCATTCGGTAGGATATTTATTTTTTTGAGTTCTTTTTCAACATTTTGATTCTTGCCAATATTTAGAGCTGCCCTCACGGATGCATTGAGGAGGGATTGCAGCCTGTTTACAATGTGCTTATTTGCACTCGAGTAAAACATATCTCCTCTATCTATTAGAGGAATAATCAAGGTTTTAACAATATCAACCTTTACCTTCCTGGTTAACATATATCTAGCTCTACCGAGAAGTCTAACCTTCCATTTTACATTGTTGAGTACCTTGGTCGCTTGACTTTTAAAAGACAGTCTTTGGTCTATTATTAGTCCTAGATAATTATATTCCTCAGTTCTGAGTATGGGTTCTGTACCCAGGGTAAGGCTATGGTTGACAGTGTCGATTCCTGTTTTTTGGGGGGAGATTTTGAAATTCATATACTTCGTTTTAGAAACATTCATGGAAATTTTGTTCGATTTGCACCAAGTATCAATGAGGTTTAAATCTTCTTGAAGGGTTTTGGAGATATTTTCTTTATTGTTAGCGCCTAAAAATAAAACTGTGTCATCAGCATAATGTTGGATTGTGGAGTTTTTTACAACTTGGTGCATATCGTTTATATATATTGTGAATAGGATCGGACCTAAAATTGTTCCTTGAGGGACTCCGAAAGTTACCTTACCGTGGGTAGACTTCATTCCATTTACTCTAACTGTTTGGGTTCTTCCAGATAAGTAATTCGCGAACCATGAGTTTTCATGGTTGCAGATACCAATCTTTTCTAGTTTTTGTAGTAATATGGGGTGGCTGACAGTATCGAACGCCTTCTTAAAATCTAAGAAGACTGCGGTGGTGACCTCCCCCCGGTTTATATGCTCATATATTGGTGCCAAAAAATCAATATGGGCCTGTTCGACTGAGTGTCTGGGACGGAAGCCATATTGTTTCTGATAATAAATGTTATTCTCTTCCATGTAGGTAGATAGCTGGTTTTGAACAATTTTTTCTAAAATTTTTGCAGGCATCGAGATGCCTGATATTGGTCTAAAGTTATTGGGAGTATTTTTGGGACCACTTTTATGGAGTGGAGTCACCACCGCAACCTTAAAGGCAGCGGGCACAATACTGGTTGAGAGAGACAGGTTCAACAAAAAAGATAATTGCGGGGCAAGTGCAAGGAAGCAGCCCTTCAATATTTTACCAGGTATAGTTTCTATTCCTGAGCTCTTGTGAGGATCAATGTTTTTAATAATTTTTGTAAGGTCACTAGGAGCAACTGGCTTAAAGCTAAAGTCAATATAATTTCTTCTACCTTTAGCACTCAGTCTGTCTTTAACTATGTCAGCTAAAGGTTGCTGTGGCTCAGGTATTTTTTTGGCCAGTGTTGGTCCGATGTCTAAGAAGAAAGCATTGAATAAATTCGGGACATCATTATCATTAACAGTTTCATTATTCTGATCGACTAAGTGAAATTCACCATTAGATCTTATTTTTTCTGGGGTTAATATTGTTCTGATAGTTTTCCAGACTGCTTTTGGATCTGCCTTGTCTCTCTGAAGCCTGTCCCTGATATATAATGCCTTACTTTTTTTACAGAGTGAGGTAACTCTATTCCTCAATTCCTTTGCTTCGATCAAGAGGTCTTTGTTGTTAGTGCGAATGGCTTTTTTAAATAATTTATCTCGTTTATTCATAAGAGTAGTTATATCGGGAGTCATCCAGCTCTGTTTTTTTCTAACTCTATGAAACCTTTCTATTGGGCACATTCTATCAATGAATTTAAGAATATAACCTAACATTATGTCCCAGCAGACATTGGGATCAGTGTTCTGGTAGAAATCTTCCCAATTTTGATCAATTAAAATTTCATTCAAGATTTTTTGATCAAGGCACCTTGTATTTCTAGCATCGAAGGTGCCTGACGTATAAGTATTCCTGTTTTTTTTTAGGGTTATGTATGTTGGGTAGTGGTCAGAGGCTGAATTTTCTACAATACCTGCTGATCTGACTATTTTTGAATTGGTATAAATATGGTCAATAAGAGAGGATGAGGATAAAGTCTTCCTGGTAGGTTTGGCTATGTACTGTGTTAAACCAAACTTATCAAATATCGCCTTCAACTCCAAAACCTTGTTACCGGAAGGTCTTACTTCACTGATATCAATATTAAGGTCTCCTGTTACTATTACATCTCCTGAATAGTCTAACTTAGATAATAATTCATTAAGCTCGTTTAGACCATGATTAATAGGAGAGCTCGGAGGCCTATATACATTTACAACAATATATGGTTTAGATTTACCTTTTCTAATTTTCAAGACTAATATTTCGATATTATCATTGGACTCTGAAAGACAGGAAAAAGAGTCAGAGTCGATTTGGTGGTCATCTCGAATGTATGTTACTAACCCACCTCCACGTTTCTTACCTCTTCTGTCCTGTCTTATCAGCTTGTAACCACTCAGTTGAATCAGGTTGTCATGAACATTCTGGTGGAGCCATGTTTCTGTTAGACATATAACATTTAGCATATTATTTGACTGGTTAACAGCATGTTGGAGATCATCAAAATTTTTGGTTAGGCTTCTGACGTTCCAACCTATCAGATTAAAGCCCTTAGTATTGTTAAAATGCGCGAAAGAATCAAGAGTTTCATTAGCCATTTTTGGGATCAGTATGCGATGATGTGCTACGGTGACATCAGCTAAATGCGGTACAATATAATATAATATAATATAATACAGCAAATAAGATAGACAAAATCCTTATAACATCGTAATAATGTCGGTTCAATGTGATACAGTACAATATAATAAAATAGAGATAAAGGGAGTAGTAATACTTCGTAACGCTTCGTCATAATACATCAATGTGGGTTTGCACAAATGTGAGTGGACATTAATCATTGACTGATACGTTTGTAAACATTGGTTACCGACTCGGTATAATAATGGGATGTACCGATCAGCAGGTTATTGCTGCTCGGTATACATTAGTTCAACAATCACAATTCAATGAACAGGACATATCCACTAGTAAAGCCTCGACCAATATGTGTGGTTGTGTAAGCCGAGTATCGACATAGAACATGTAAGGTACTATTAGGAGTGGGCTCGGTGGGTCGATCCTCGTGTCAGCCCGATACATGGGCGATAAAGGAGGTTTTCAGAGAAATGAGCGTGTTAAGTAACCAAATAGTCAGTTTTTGCTCTTTTAAGTGTACATACTGTTAAATGTTGTTAAGTCTTTTGTAGATCTTGGTAATCATGTTACCTTGAAGGTTTTTTCCTAGGAATCTTCTCGAGGAGACATGATGTGGTTCTGTTAGGAGGTCGGGGAATTTAAAGCCGGCTCCCCATTTCCGGTTGAGGGTTACCTCGTAGAACTTTCCTTGTTTTTCTGCTTTTAGTTTTTGGGCTAGGTTTACATGTTGCTCGAATTTCTTGTTAATCAATGTAGAGATGAGTGTTTCCTCAGCTTCTGTGAATTTTTTTGATGGAATCAGATCTTTCGTCAAATGTTTTGCCTTATACGCAGATGCAGATTCCTGGATCTCATCACAGGCGCCTTCGGTTGCTCCCGCGCTCTGGGCTTTAAGGCACTGGTAGGCGTGCTCCACCGACTTGTACACAATGGTTTCGTGCTCAATTTCACATGGGTAGAAATTTGACAAATAGGAATGTTCACCATAGTAACCAATGGCTTTCCCTTGGTCGACAGTGAGAGTAGAGGCTTCCACCGGGGTACATCCCTGGGGGAGAGCATACAGATCATCAAGAGAGTATGAACGGTCCTCGAATAAGATATGGTTATAAAAGATCTCAGCAGTGTGCCTATTTTTTTTGAGCAGTGCTAGGCAGTTTTGTAGGAGATATTTTTGGTGCGGGAATATTTGGAGTCCCGTGGGATTCATCCAAACACCCTCATAATCATCATTTTCAGCAATATTGTGAATTGATTGAAAGTTCTCGACAATAAATTTTCTACTATCGGGGTCTTCCAAGGCAAGTAAAATGGGCCTATTTTTCCCTTCTTCTGGGAGACCAATCCTGTATACGTTTTGAATGTCGTCCTTCGAGAAATCAGGGTTGATAATTTGAATGAGTTGTATAACCTCATCACAAAGTGTTTCATCAGTACGATCGGTATGGTCTTCAATAATTACAATTTTATTATTGTACTCACGCTTTGTCGTCTCGGTTTTGTTTTTGGCCTGATATTTAGTCATAGGACGTGTATGTCCTTTTGAGTTTGCCTTTTTTGCAGCACTGGCATACGATTGCTTTTGTTGGTGTACAACGATTTGATCACCAGGAGTGTTGGTGGTCCCTCCCAATTTTATGGAACGTAGATCGTCGACACTAGTCAGGAGCTGCAGTTGATGGTTTTTTACTGTCTCGAGGGAAACAGAAATTTCTTTCTGCTTGTTCTCGAGTTCTATTCTTGTTTCTTTAAGGGATTTAGTGACAGCTAGGTTTATTTCAGGTTTTATGCTGGCTAGAAATGCGTCTGCATTTATATGGATATTATCGATTTGATTACTTAGTGAGCCGAGTGCCGAAGCAACTTGTTTTGTGTGGTTGTTGAAGTCGGTGCGCATGCTCACATTTTCTTTACGATATTCGGCCAATGACTTATCAACAGCCATTGTGTGGAGCTCTAGGTTCGCTGCCATTTTTTCCAAGATGTTTGTTTGTTTCTGCATTTCTCCCTGCATCATGGTATATATTGGAGAATTTTCCATGGAATTACTATTCTGGGGAGCAGGTGTATGAGTTTGTGAGAAGGGAGCAAGTATCATGCCGAAGACATGGGTTGAAGGTGAGTGCCCGCTTGATTTGCCTGCTGCAATTGTAGACCTTGAGTTGGGGTTTGTTGCGGCTGGACATAATGTTGTTGTCGTTGCATAAAGCCAACTGGGGCCATGACCTGCATCTGATTTTGATATTGGTTTTGCTGTTGGTGATCAGGCATATTTAGTCCAGTTTGTTGTTGTTGATCAGCCATATTTAATCCAATTGAATCAAATGTCTGTGATATATTCGATGCCTCGTTTAAAGCTGAGTGATAAATAGTTTCCTCAGCGAGTGTTGATATACCGGCGATGGGTGACGTCGATGGGATGTTGTCGGCCCTATGTTGCGTTAGACCCGGTATGGGGCTGGATGTCCGGGTATCCATTCATGATTTGACTTATAAGTTGGAGATATTGTTCATCAGCATAGATTATCCTGAGTATACATTTACTGATTAGTGTGGACTCATAATGCTGGTTATACTGATATATTTGAGCACGTTATCTTTGATCGTTAATCCATGGACTAGGCATCCATCCGAGTTGGGCGATAATGGCGATAATCCAGTGATAATCCTTCGCCCGGAAGTTGGATTATGGCGGCGATCGGGACGATTTAAATCGAACTAATCTAACGCAATACTTTCGGCTAGATAGTGACTTATATAGTGTCTGAGTATGGTCATTATGATCCTTGATTGTTCATAGATCAAATCCTGGTAACTGATTAACAGTAATCCTTGTTAAAACTAGTATTTTTGCTGTTGCCACCGTAGCATGGCTGAGACACGTTACACCAGCATGGTCTCGAAGTATGTCAGCCATCTTGTATCTTGATTCGTTGAATTTTTTAATACGTAAATATCTAAGCAGAAAGTGTCCCACATTGTATAATAAATGTAACTTCATCCCGTATTTATTAATGTGACATTATTATGTAAACGGATACCTCCCGCCATCCTATATTTCATTAGTCTCTAATGTGTTTATCACATGGATCCAGCCGACACACACTATATTATAGCAAATAACGAAACTCCAAGTGACATACTGATGAAATGCAACTGAATAAAAACAAAACATTAACATTAAATTTGAAATTTTAGAGAAAATATTTGAATGATAACTTAACATATTGAAACGCAAATATATTCACATTCTAAATGCCACATAAATCATTTAAAACCACATTTTAGACTTTGATCTGAAACCATTTGTCAATTTGTCCATCACACTTATGAACATTAGGTACAATTATATGTAAGTCTATTCCCCACCCACTAAACCATGTCCACTAAATCAACTAAATTCCTTCAATCTCAAAAATCGGGAGCAATACTAAACATAAATATAAACATTTATACAACATAAATAACTTAAAACCACATTTTCACTTTGATCTAAAGCCATTTGTCATTTTATCAATTTCACTTATGAACATTAAGTATATTATGTGTAAACCTATCCACCGAACCACCCGGCTGTGTCCACTAAATGTTTTAAAGGTCAAGTCTCCAGAAAAGGTACAGTTGACCTTCACCTCAAATAACCAACATTTAAGACGAAAATCAGGTTCAAAATACAGTTCAATATAACAGATTTATTAAATGAATACAATACAGAATACACTCAGAGATACTTAGTATTTATCAATTTTCACTCAAATTTAGCAGAATATGATATATGTGTAGAATTGTAGATTGTGCATTTTCTGACAATCTGACCCTTAATCACCTCCCGTAATGGCCGCGGAAAGCCCATTGCTGTTTTTCTTTTTAAGGTTTTTATTTTTCAAACACATCATGAAAATATGTGGAGGAAAACTTGTCGCTGAACTTCAGCGTTCTTCTAGCTCATCTACAATCATTACTATGAGCTAATATATTGTTATCAATTAGCTTGGAAAACGGTGAAAACCATTATATAAATCAAATATATTGGAAACAAATGACAGAGGTTCAATATTACGTACAATTTATCAGAACAGGATGATATGAGAAATAATGGGGTCTGAAAAGAGATTTGAATTACTATATGGTACAAGTGTATAGAGGTAGGAGTCTTATGATAACTGATCTGAGAAAATAGTCACTTATTATTCAGTTCCATTTCCAACAACTCCTTTTATTAAATATGCTTAACAATTCCAGTATCAAGTTTCAAACTGACTAAATATGTTCACCGATGCAAGTAGGATAGGGATGGAACAGGTAAAAGGTTTTGGTCTTTCAATCTAATTGCAAAAATAATAGAAAAATTAGTTCAACAGCAACTTTCGACCTACTTTGCAACTTTCGACCTACTTTGAAGATAATAACCTTTTCTTTGAGAAACAATATGGTTTTAGGAAGGAGAGGTCAGTCCAACATGCCCATATTGATTTTATGAATGAAGTTTATCGCCATCTGAATGACAAATCATACAATAAGACTGTTTTTTTAGATTTTAAAAAAGCTTTCAACACCGTGAACCACAACCGATTATTATTAAAATTAGAACAATATGGTATTACAAACATTGAATTGCTATGGTTAAAAAATTATCTGTATAACAGGAAACAAATAGTAAGAGTAAATAATATAGAGTCAACAGAAGGAGAAATAACTTATGGAGTACCACAAGGCACTATCCTGGGTCCAGTCTTATTCTCAATTTATATTAATGACTTAAATATGGTTGTCGAAAAGTGTACAGTCCAACACTATGCGGATGACACTATTCTATACTGCCACAATAAAAACATTGAGACGGTCAATTATAACATACAACATGACCTAGACAGAATTGACCTATGGTGTAGGCAAAATCAAATATCTATAAATACTTCCAAAAGCAATGTTATGCACTTCTCAATATCAAATACCAAGATTAAAAATGAAATACCCATAAAACTAGGTAATAATATTCTAAAAACAGTAGAGGAGTATAAATATCTAGGTCTAACTATGGACACGGGTCTCTCTTTCAACAAACATATAAATATTATCAGAAATAAAGTTAGTACAAAATTGAGGCTTTTGTATAGAGTGAGGCACTGTTTAACTGAGAAGAGCAAGAAAGACTTATATAAAATGACCATACTCCCACACTTCGATTTTGGTGACTATTTGTATGATTCCGGACCAAAAACACTACTTGGTAAGCTCCAGTCCTTACAAAATTCGGCACTTCGAATCATTTTTGGAAAAACCAAGTACACAAATGTAGATCAAGAACATTTAGACCTGAACTTACTACACTTAAACAAAAGGAGACAAAAACATATAATTAATCTAAGCCACTTCATGGCTACAGATGAATCCAATTTAGATAACAGAAAAATCTCAACCAGGAGTCATGCCAAAGGCAGACGTAATTTAAAATTACTACAGCCAAAATCTGCAAAAATTCTAAACTCTTTTATTTATAAAGCGGCTAAATATTGGAATTCGCTTGAAACTGCTGCTCACCAAGTACAAGACCGGAAAACCTTTAGCAAAATTATTCACACCTGCATAAATGAAATTGAAATATAAGAACACCCCCTACCATTATACTAAACTCTGTACGTGTATGTCAATATGTTACTATACCTACCTCATGATCTGTTACAGATCTTATGTTGAATAACTATGATATTGTATTGTATTGTATTTTATTATATGTACTTTTATTGTTGTTTCTGTAAAATTCTTCTTGGTCTGGACCGACTATACAGATCACCAACTATTGTTTGATTGCACTGTTATTATCTTACCCTGATTTTACTGTATGCTCTAGTTAGTACAACTTAGCCAGTTATTACAACTTACTTTTAGCCAGTTGTGGCATTTAATGTCCAACTAAACTAGTCAAGTAGATAATAGAAACATAGCCATGAAATTTATATCATAATATCTTATTGTAAGCTTGTTTTGGAAACCACCAACCCAGGAACCCACAGGAAGACTTGGAACCGAGGTTTCAAAACTGGGACCTACTTTTTGTAACCGACGCTAATTGCAAATAAAAAATGTCTTGAATTGAATTGAATTGAATCTTGATGATAACATTAGTTGAGAAGCAAATATACTCGCGTTCTGAACGCAGCATGTTAACTAAACATATGGGTCAGATTTTCAGAAAATGTACAATTCAACTTTGCCAATCTTCTCAAATAATCCAAATTTCAGACGAAAGTAAAGTTCCAAATACAGTTCAACCTAACCAGACATATTGCTAGAACCAATGCAATGCCGAATATACTCGAATTTATCTAGTATTGACCAAATTTCAGCCTAATTTAGCAGAATTTACCAAATGTGTAGATCTGCCAATTGTACATTTTCTGAAAATCTGACCCATACATACAGGGTAACTAACCTGCTGGTTGAAGAAATGTGAATATTGCACAAGTTGCGTAGCCATATTCTAGTGACTCAAACCAACTGTAATATAATAAATATGAATAATGATGTACGACCTCATGGACACATATGTCAGGGGTGTACACATGTCCCCGGATGTCCCCACCCCGCTGTGTGCTGTATAGGGCTCAGTGGGTCGGGTTTACATCAAGTGTACATCCTCACATTTATGCAATTTTTAAAACGTTTGCATCAATGGAACGCTATCAAGGTATGTTATATTCCACTTAATATATCATTCTTACCAATTTAATTTCGAATCATAAAAACATTTTCACAAACACATGTTGTGAATAAAACACTTTGAATAAAATCAATTTTATGATTTGGGACATTTCTGTAACAAAGACCTGATACCTCACCCAGAGTGTGCCCACCTCCCCCGCCCAGTCTAGGGTTGTACCCCCGGGCTGTCCCCTACACTTGCTCCATGGATCAGGGGAAATCAACTTATTAAATAACCCCAATATGACAAATTGCTGCAATTTGTCAACATTTTCTAATTTGAATTATTGCTTTAATGTCTTCTGTGTGCATCTAATGCAGTAAGAAATGCAATAATCATTTGTTACAAGGGACAGCGCTGCGCTTTCTGCAGCCAGTATGAAGGTTATTGAGATTTAGTGGACACAGCCTGGTGAATTGTGGGATAGGTTTACACATAATATACTTAATTTTCATAAGTGAAATTGGTAAAATGACAAATTGCTTCAGATCAAAGTGAAATTGTGGTTTTAAATTATCAATATGTTGCTGTTTAGTTTGTTATAGGATAATATAATCTACTGCTCTCTAGTTTTAAAATTTTATATTTTATTTTATTTTATTTTATATTCTATATATTTTCTTAAAGGAATTCAATTAAAATCATATAATAGCTGAGAATGTCAGCTTTAATACGCATCTCATTTTATAAATGTCCAATTATGTGTACTCTCTAAATACACATTAATTGACTTGAGAACTTGAATGACATAAATCAATTATATCAGCATAATTTCGTTCTTTCTCCAATACAGTCTAGGCCCAAAGATGAGCGAGTCCCTTCAAACGAAAGTAGAGCCTCTCGCCTCAAGCCGCAAAGTGCCATTATAATCCCATTAAAACCGCAAAATGTCATTATATATATATCCCCATTTAAAGGAGGAGTCCTAGGCCAGGAAACCGATTAGCAAAGTGGGCTCTGAGGGTTTGGTCCTAGAGTGAATGTATCCCCATGAGCATACCGAATAGTCTGACACATGTAATATGATATCTCTGCTCTAAACCTCCCATTCAACACGTCCACATCTTATATTTACTGAAAAAAAAAAAATATTTTCTTTCATCACCTGCCAAATCATTTCGTCATAAATTCATAAACTAATCGATGAAAAATAATAAAGAACTGATTAAAAGATTAACTCCAATTTCACCTTCTCTTAAAGTGAATTAAACCACGCCATATTGAATTTCACTTCTGTGCTCGGGCTGAATCTGAGAAACATATTCACGGAGAAAAATATAAATAGAAAACTGCCTGAGGTAACTCTGTAGTGGGAACTAGGAGTGAAAGTCATTTCACGGTGTGAGAGGAAAATAAAAAAATGTTACATTTTCTAAGAAAGGTCGCGACCTATAAATTAGAGGAGGGTAGATTAGTGTGGAGTGTGTTGTGTTAGAGTGCCATCAGCTATAATACCAGGTTATGGAGGAGATATCTTGGTGCATTCCACGGCCTTGAACCGTTTCTTTAGCAGAGAAATAATTGCAGGTTTGGTGAATATGAATATGAATTTATAAATTGAGTTCATAGGAGAAAATGTGAAAATGAATGGGTGACGAAGAAGTCTCTCTCTCCCTGTCTCCCTCCTCTCTCTCCCTCTCCCCCCCCCCCTCTCTCTCCTCTCTCTTCTCTCTCTCCCACTCCGTTTCCCTCCCCATACTCTCCGTCTTTCTCCTCTCTTTCCCTATCCACTCTCTCCCAATCTTTTCTCTCTCCCCTCTTTCTCACTCTCTCTCCTCTCTCACCCTCTCTACCTCTCTCTCTCGTCCCTCTCTCACTCTCCCTCCTCTGCCGTTTCCCTCTTCCCTCACACTCACTCTCTCTTCCCTTCTGCCTATATTGTCCCCTCTCCCTTCTTCTCTCCCCTCCCTTTTCCTTTCTCTCCCTCTCTCTCTCCCTCTCCCTTCCACCTCCTTCTTCCCACTTTCTCCTTTTCTTTCTTCTCTCTCTCCCTCTCTCTTCTAAACCTCCCCCTTTCCACTCTCTTCCTCTCCCTCTCCCTCTCTCTCCGCTCTCCCGTTACTTTCTCTCCTCTCCCGCTCTCCTCTTTATTGTCCCTTTTCTCTCACTCGTTCTCCCTCCCGTCTCCCTCTTGTCTCTCTCCTCTCTCTCCTCTCTCTCTCCTCTCTCCCTCTCTCTCCTCTCTCTCCTCTCCTCTCTCTCCTCTCTCTCTCCTCTCTCCCTCTCTCTCCTCTCTCTCCTCTCCTCTCCTCTCTCCCTCTCTCTCCTCTCCTCTCTCCTCTCTCTCTCCTCTCTCTCCCTCTCTCCTCTCTCTCCCTCTCTCTCCTCTCCTCTCTCTCCTCTCTCTCCTCTCCTCTCTCTCCTCTCTCTCCTCCCTCTCTCTCCTCTCTCCTCTCCTCTCTCTCCTCTCCCCTCTCTCCTCTCTCTCCCTCTCTCTCCTCTCTCTCCTCTCTCTCCCTCTCTCTCCCTCTCTCTCCCTCTCTCTCCCTCTCCTCTCTCTCCCTCTCTCTCCCTCTCCTCTCTCTCCTCTCTCTCCTCTCTCTCTCCTCTCTCTCCCTCTCTCTCCCTCTCCTCTCTCTCCCTCTCCTTCCCTCTCTCTCCTCTCTCTCCTCTCTCTCTCCTCTCTCTCCCTCTCTCTCCCTCTCCTCTCTCTCCCTCTCCCTCCCTCTCCTCTCTCTCCTCTCTCTCCTCTCTCTCCTCTCTCTCTCCTCTCTCTCCCTCTCTCTCCCTCTCCTCTCTCTCCCTCTCCCTCCCTCTCTCTCCTCTCTCTCCTCTCTCTCCTCTCTCTCTCCCTCTCCTCTCTCTCCCTCTCCCTCCCTCTCTCTCCTCTCTCTCTCCTCTCTCTCCCTCTCTCTCCCTCTCCTCTCTCTCCCTCTCCCTCCCTCTCTCTCCTCTCTCTCCTCTCTCTCCTCTCTCTCCTCTCTCTCTCCTCTCTCTCCCTCTCTCTCCCTCTCCTCTCTCTCCCTCTCCTTCCCTCTCTCTCCTCTCTCTCCTCTCTCTCTCCTCTCTCTCCCTCTCTCTCCCTCTCCTCTCTCTCCCTCTCCCTCCCTCTCCTCTCTCTCCTCTCTCTCCTCTCTCTCCTCTCTCTCTCCTCTCTCTCCCTCTCTCTCCCTCTCCTCTCTCTCCCTCTCCCTCCCTCTCTCTCCTCTCTCTCCTCTCTCTCCTCTCTCTCCCCTCCCCCCGCTCTCCTCCCTCTCCTCCCTCTCTCTCCCTCTCCTCTCCCTCCCTCCCTCCCTCCCTCTCTCCCCCTTTCATCTATATACAATAGCAATCTATCACATATAATTACCTAATAACGTGCACAACAACACACAAACACAGCCCATATACAACCTGTCACTCATACCTCCCCCGCCCGCTCCTACACCCCCAGTCAAAGGCAATCCTTACAATCTCCCCGGCCCGCTCCCACACTCCCAGTCCTACCTCCCCGGCCCGCTCCTACACTCCCAGTCAAAGGCAATCCTTACAATCTCCCCGGCCCGCTCCTACACTCCCAGTCAAAGGCAATCCTTACAATCTCCCCACATTGCATAACCTCCCAGAATAAATATTCATAGCTCAAGATCAAAACTCATGATATGTCCTTCTAATAGGAAGCCATACAAATTTGTATATTGGTGTAAAGTAAATGTTTAGCCAGATAAGGAGAGCGTATGATTGCCTGTTAAACTGTAACCACTGGGCAGGGGTTAACGCAGTGTACACTTAATGATCTTTAGTTTATGTATATTTGTTTTTATTTCTTGTGATGAAATGTATCACAAACCTTCTAGACGAACAGCCCCCTTACCGCTATTCCGCTAGGAATAGCTCCGCTATGTTTCTCAAATCACGTGACCGGGGCACTGACCGAAGGGAGAAACGACGTATATACCGAAACTGCCCCTCATCGACCTGTTTTCATGCTTTATTTTTTTCCGGAACTTTCTAACCGATCCCAGATGCTAGCTTGACATGAGGGGAGCAAGGTTCAAATGGAAAAATGTTGCATTTAATGAATAATTAAAAAGTTATCGCTAACCGCGTATTCGAATCGAGGGCTGTCAACAATGGCCGCCATAACAAAATAAATGGAAGAAAGAGCCACTACGACTCTAAGCCAATCAGATCATGCGAATCGGTCACGTGACTATGGGGACAATGACGTCCTATATAGCGGCAGGTCGGGGAAGCCCTCTGATCAGAAAAACAAAGCTGACATAGCCTGTTGCAGGTAGAAAATCCAGGATTATCATTTATTCCATTAAAAAGGTAACGAAATATAGATTCTTCTGCTAAAATCTTAGTGTCTGCTGGTCGTTGGGTTGATGTAACCCATACGAACTGAGCAGACAAACTCAAAGCAAAATGTCTGAACGAGAACGGGACTCGGTAGCCATGCCGTAACTGGCGTGACCAAGCAGCTAGAAATAGTTTAGTATTCGGGATTCCCGGGCGGTTTGGGAGGGTCGTTTTCGCGACAATGCTTCATTTGTATATATAAAAACAATATTAGGCAGTCAGAAATATAACCAAACTATTAGAACAATCCAATTCAAGGCGGTACACTTTTCTGGATTCTCGGGAATAACAACGTTTTTGAAGAATCAAAAACATTTATGATCTGTCTTTTTTAAAATAGTTATAAGTTAATAGATTTTAGGCTAGATATCTAGCTTAGAAGATTAAGTCTGGAAACAGCTTTTATATAAGAGCTCTTTCTAGACTTAATCTTTAGTATAATTTCATACATAAAAAGGAGTTCAATGGTATCTGGTAGATTATTTTATATATAAGAAGGAAAAATATACAAAACATACATTACCAAAACACCCTGCCAAGGGGTATAGATACAAACAGGTCGGAAGGTCTGAGAAATCGCCCCCCCCCCCAACCCTCCCCCTCCACCCCCACCAACATGTATAGAAAACTGTCTAAGCGATGATTGAGCAGATTTTACAGAAGTATTCCTAGATTGGCCACTTCAACACAATATTGTTCTACTCAAATGTCACATGTTGAACTTGTAAATATTGAGTTTATAAATGTCTCAAATGTACATATCACACCACTAGCCCCCCCTGCCGTCCATACACACCAACTATTAGCAACTCACTTAAACTATTCCTTTCTAGCGTCTCTCTAGCGTTTATCTTGGCAAATATCCCAAATAACTTTCCTTTTCTTCGATTTGGAGAGATTTTGGTGAAACAAATTTGTAAAAGTCAACATTATTGGAGTGGTGTGGTTGAGGGGCATGACCTGCCACCTGCGGCAGGGTTTAAACACCTACACAGGCACATGTGCGGCACAGGATTGCCTCTAATTGATTTTTAATTGGAAAAGTATAACATGGGTCAGATTTTCAGAAAATGTACAATTCACCTTCACCAATCCTCTTAAATAACCCAAATTTAAGACGAAAATAAAGTTTAAAATACAGTTATATGTCAGATTTTCAGAAAATGTGTAAGTCAACTTCACCAATCATCTCAATTAAACCAAATTTCAGACGAAATTAAAGTTCAAAATACAGGTCAATCTAACCAAACGGATTGCTAGAACCAATGCAATGCCGAATATACTCAAATTTGCCTAGTATTGGCCATTTTTCATTCTAAGTTAGCAGAATTGACTAAATATGTACAGCTATTTTCTGAAAATCTGACCCATATACACAAATTTACTATATAAAACTTTATTTTACACTATAGGGGATGTGCATGTGTTACTGCGCATGTCTGTTTACACTGCATCCTGGGATTCT
>OW804098.1:127311298-127377175 GCA_942159475.1 Sthenelais limicola | reverse complement strand
CTGAAAAATCATCAACACTAAGTATACATGGGTATATTTAGTGTTGCCTTGATTCAAACAATCTGTCTGGTCATGTTGAACTGTATTTAGAACATGGGTTTTGACTTGGGTTATTTGAGAGGGTTGCTGAAAGCGAATTGTTCATTTTCTAGCGATTTCAACCTAATATCGTAGAGCCATAGATGTAATCGCTAAACCATGTTTATAATCTGGATTTTTTGACGGACTGAATAAAATGTTATAACAAAAATGATAATAATCTGAGGGCACAATAAGAACCGTCTACAGATGAGCCTGCTTTAAATTGTTAAACTTACTAAATGAATGGGTCAGAAAATGTACAATTCACATTCACTAAGACTTTCCAATCACAACACTAATTTTGTCAAATAATCCATTTTGAAGACAAACATATAGCTTCAAAATGCAATTTATTAAACATAGATAAACACATACTTTAAATCAATGCGATACCAAACATATACTCAGGTATACCTGTTATCTTTTTTAATTTAGCCTAAATTTGTAAAGCTGCCAATTGTATATTTTTTTGAAAATCAGTCACAAATAAATGTATAGAACTATTTATGTTCAAGTTTGTACTTATTTCATTATTATTGTACATGTTTCATATTCAGGGTGAGGAAGTCTTCACCCCAGCACACAAGGAGGAATATATGTAAGAAATATTTCTCTCTTGATGTTATATCTTGGAGCTGCGTTTTGGAACATAGCATATTTCAACCCTCGGTCCTTTGGAACTTTAATAAGTATCCTGTAGCTTTAGCTCATTCCCTCCCATCTCCTGCTATCGATATTCATAATATATTTATTTTTGCAGAAGTAAACCTATACGATCACGAAATATCGATTAATATTAAGCTTAAGATGACACATAGATGTGCAACGATGGCCACTAGACACTGGAAAGAACTTAGGCAAAAATCGCAACACACATGCTGACACCTGGTGTTAAACGTGCAAACGTGCAAACCTATTTCTATGATGACAGTTGAATACATAAGAGCATAGCGCGGTAATGATGTGTTTCAGGAAAATGAGTCATAAGTCGCAAAAAATGATATTTTTCAAAGTTTTTTTTCACAAGATCTCTTTATTGGAAAGTTCTGATTTTCGGAGGGTTTACCACTTATTGTCATATAAATCCATGGGACAAATTTCAAGACATTGTATTAAATATATCTTTGTGTTGTGAAGGCCTTTGTATCGAGTATATTTAGTTACTTTACTGGTATTTACCCAGCCAGAAACATTGCAAACTTTTTTTTCCAAAATAAAGATATCAAACTTAAAATAAAGAAATACATGTTAGGTACCCTAGTGTTTACTATCATTGGAATCGGCTTGATATCCTCTTTTCATATGTTGTGATATCTCAAAATCCATATTTAGCGACTTATGACTCATTTTCGTAAAACGGATCACGACTATTATGTAAACCCATGACCATAATAAGAAGTCAATTTACTATAACATCGTCATCAAAGGGATAGTCGCTGCGATGTAATTAGCATACCAATGAACATCAGGAAATCTTTGTTCCTGCCCACATCTCTGAACCAAGGAAGGTTTATTGGACTTGTCGTCAGACCCTCATCGCAGATAATTGACACTTTCCCCGACCTAAATTTGTTTAAGTTTTTATTTTTGTTCCAGGTGCATAAGTACCTAAAGTACCTAAACAAGAGTTTATCATATTAAATGAAATCGAAATGATAGTCAACGTGTATGGGTCAGATTATTAGAAAATGCACAATCTACAGTTCTGCACATCTCTCAAATTCTGCTAAGTTAGAGTTAAAAATGATAAATACTGTGTATATCTGAGTGTATTCTGTATTGTATTCATTCAATAAATATGACTGGTTATGTTGAACTGTATTTTGAGCCTGATTTTCCTCCTCTTAAATGTGGGTAATTTGAGAGGACTTGTGACGGCGAGTATATTCTCTGAAGAGCTGACCCTACAGTCATGTGAGTGTTGTGGTGTCAGTGTTGTTCAGTTGTGTGTTTTCCTTGTGTGATGTGTGATGCCGGGTGTGAAATAGACATGATTTCATTCAAACTAAAATAGACATGACATCATTCAATAGACATGACATCATTCATAACCTGGTACATTCTCGCATCGGTCCCGGGTAAGACCATAAAGTGTCTTTCTATCTCTTTTTCTCTTTCTCTCTCTCCATTCTTCGCTATCTCTATTTCCTGGGTAAGACCATAATCACACACATGTCAGCTCCCCCGTCCTTGATGTAACCATATTAAATGTGTTGATAAGGGCGTAAAGCAATCAATCTCACTCACTCACTCTCTCCATCATTCATAGCTGCAAAAGATTAATGTATACTCTATTAGGACCTAGTATGCATCAACGCTCAAAGGGGGATATATTTACGACGGTGATGTGATGGGCATAATGTGGTTGTGATGGGGTAGGAGGGTGGGGGGCCTAGAACATAAACATATCAGGGTCACATTCTCAGAAAATGCACAATCTATATCTCTACACATCTCTCAAATTGTGCTATATTAGAGTGAAAAATGATAAATACTGGGTATATCTGAGTATTCTGTATTGTATTCATTCAATAAATCTGTCTTGAATATACTCCATAGGATGATCTTCGAAATGCAAGGATATATTTAATACACTATCCTGAAATTTGATTCATGTATTCATAAGACCTATCTGACTCGATACTCCAAAAATGAAAACATTCCAAAAAGGAGATCTTGTGAATAAATGACTTTTAAAAATATGAATTTTGCGACTTATGACTCATTTTCCTGAAACACACCACATATATATATATAGGAGGCAGGGGGGGGGGGGGAGGGAAGGTGGAGGGAAGAGGAAGGGAGGGGAAGGGGAGGAAAAGGGAAGGAGTGGAAGGTGGGGTTTCTTAATTATTCTAATTTCTTAAGGTACACACATATATTATGTGTATAATATATGGGTCAGATTTTCAGAAAATATACAATTGGTAGCTCCACTCATTTAGGAAATTCTCCTAAATAAGGCTGAAAAATGAAGAATATCGGGTATATCTGAGTATATTTAGTATCGCATTGATTTAAGGTATCAGTTCTGTTATGTTAACCTGCATTTTGAAGCTCATGTTTGTCTTAAATGTGGGTTATTTGAGAGGATTGGTGAAGGTGAATTGTACATTTTCTGAAAATCTAACCCATATATAAAGGGTCCTGACCACATGGGCCACCTACTTGCACAACATCGGAAAACTACTTTTATTATTCTACCTCTTTGTAATGGTCTAATGGAAGAAGACTAACGAACGTCTGAACTTCATGAGAAGAACGAAGCAACTGTTTAATGGTAAAGTAAGATACAGGCTCCTCCAGGAGATTACATGAATAGTAATGAGTGGGCGGAGCCCTTACGTAATACCCATGGCCTAGCATGTATAAGTAGACTTGCACAGTCCTAGCTAGTTAAGTATAATTAGCGATTTAAAGTAATGTGATAATAGGTGATAATTAATAATAATATAAATATAATGAGGTTACACAATGTTACGTAATGTTACATAACATCTTCCTTGGTTATACTTGTGTAATGGGGTTCCTCAAGTATAAAGTAGATTTACTTTCTACAATGCACACCAAGGAAGCTGTGGCATCGCATAGAAACTTTGGCACAGTCAAGATTGATGAAGAATTTTCAATATCAATAGGGTTTTCCCCCTCATTACAAGACCTGTCATCACAAGCCCTTGTGACTCCCCTACATCACTATAGGCCAAACAAATTTGTGTTTCCGATTTACAAACCCGCCCCCCCCCCCCCCATACCCGCCCTACCTAGAAAAACTCACTTTTTAAAATGATTTTGGACAAAAAGCTAATAAAGCAGGATAACAAGTCTTCCTTATCCGAACACTTATAACATATAGGCATACAATTCTCATGTTTAAAAGACTATGTATACTGTTATGAAAACAGACAATTTTTTTTCCAGTTCCTGGATGGTGGTTCCCTAAAAGACAATTTAAAAATTGAAAATGACCACCAGTCCCTACCTACCTAATTTTCAGCTAGATAAATCAGAAACACCTTTTATTTTTGTTGGCCCTATCAGACCACAAAGCTAGCTAGACCCCGTTGAACTGTGCACCACTGTGAGCCTAGTTAGGCACCGACCGTACATGTAGCCTGTTGTACTGTGCACCACTGTGAGCCTAGTTAGGCACCGACCGTACATGTAGCCTGTTGTACTGTATATAGCAAGGAATCATGGCAGACCGTGGGAGTAGACCTCAACATGAAACACTGGTTCGTATTACACTTTTACCGTAAATACAGTATTATATATATGTATATTATATATATTATATATATTATATATATTATATATATTATATATATATATATATATATAATACATATTTACATATATATATATTATATATATTATATATATATAATACATATTTATATATATATATATATACATTATATATAAATGTGAAACTCTTGTTTTCCTAAGCAAATATATCTCCGCTTAAACACCTACTTTGTATCTCTTCAGGACAAACGAAAACCACATACATGTACTTGTGAGCCTGTTATTTGTATAGATATATTTGAACAAACAAAAATATATAATCTCTATATGGGTCGGATTTTCAGAAAATGTACAATTGGCAGCTCTACACATTTAGGAAATTCTCCTAAATTAGGTAGAAAAATGAAGAATACTGGGTATATCTGAGTATATTTGGTATCGCATTAATTCAAAGTATCAGTTCTGTTATGTTAAACTGCATTTTGAAGCTTGTTTTTGTCTTTATGTGGGTTATTTGAGAGGATTGGTGAAGGCAAATTGTACAATTTCTGGAAATCTGACCCATATCTTTCAGCTGATGCATACGCATGACACATCCTGTCCTCCAGCAGCTTCCAGTATTGTTTTCTCGCTCTTTTTGCTTCTTTTTTTTTTTTTTTTTTTTTTTTTGGACAAATTTTATTCAGGTTGATAACAGGCATTGGCCTTACTTAATGTGAGTCGGGTTATACCCGGTATTCCCCCACACCCTGATTTTTAGCTATTACATTTGAGGTCTATAGGGTGTGTGAGGTCAAAGAAACATTTAAATTGTACATATCATATCAAGAAGAGAAGGAGAAAGGAGATGGGGGATGAGTTATGATGGTAAGTGAAATGGGGAGAGGGGGAGGGGTAGGTGAGTAATTAAGTGATAATAATAAAAAATAAAAAAAGGGGGGGGGTTGGGGGGGACATGGGGAGAGGGATGGGGCAGGGATGGGCTGGATAATTATAAACTTTAACTATACACTTTGGGCACTGTGTTTACATGTGCCCCTGGTTTTAGCAATTAATCACGCAAAGGTCTTAGTGAGTTAGGTGTCTGTATGACATTGGTCATAAGATCTATTTTCATCCTGGTTTTAAACGCTAGGGTGGTAGGTAGCAACTTGTAGTTGGGGTGTAAGTTGTTCCACCATAGTAACCCATCGTAACAAAATGATTTCTGATATAGGGCAGACACAGGTCTTTTCAACTCGAAATTTAGTTCACGGTTTTCTCTAAAGTCGTAGTTTTCGTCCAAATGTCTTAATTCCAGCCAAGGGACTCGACAAAAATGTAATTGTTTATAAAGAAATTTCATGACATTAAAGAAAATTCTCGTTCCTACTGCCATGGTTTTAGAGTCAACATGTAAGGCATTAATGTTTGTCCATCTAGGCTTTTTTAGAGCGAAGCGGAGCGCTTTATTTTGTAGGACCTGTAATTTACTTATGAACCCCTGGCCTGCATTTAAATAGCATATGTTTCCATAGTCCAAGTGACTCAGTACCATAGTTTTTATGAGTAATATTCTCGTTCCTACGTCAAGGGCATGTCTGTTGATGTAAATGTTATACAGACGGACATTGGCCCTGTTAATTATATTGTTAGCCATATCATGGAATTTCAGTTTGGAATCCAGTTTAATCCCTAGGTATGTGAAAGAGTCTACCCAATCTAAGGCAGTTCCAGCTATCTGTATCTGGGTAGTTGGTGCTGGTATTGTACCTCTAGAGCTTGTTCTAATGCACATGGCTTTTGTTTTTGGTAAGCTGAGAGCCAATTTATTATTAATACTCCACTTTGCAATTAATTCAGTGTCACTTTAACACTTTGTCAGTAATAAACCCTCTATATGGGCATCATTAATGAGGACGATGTCGTCCGCGAACAACAGCATCCTTCCCTGTAAATTCAGCTCAGAGATGTCGTTAATAAAAATATTAAAGAGATAAACCACTGTTCTCCGCACTGCTGCAGGCGGGAGTTAAAGGAACTAATGCATGAAAAATAAGGATTGACAGTAATTTTTTCAAACTTTGTCTTGAGAAAGTACATGGTTGGAGGATAACAAAAAGCAAAAAAAAAATGGATCTCAGCATATTTTTTTTCTTTCTAGAGACCAGCAAAGTTTAGTATTGAAGTATGTGGGAAAAATGGATATTTTCTCAGTTTTTCCAAGATTTCAGACAGACAAATAACATTTTTCAATTGAAATGTCTTCTAAACATAACCACTATAGATGTTTGCCCTCATGTATGAAAGAACAGGGTATCAACATATTTTGAAATATATTATTTAGCATTGAAAATCTTCAATATTCCTGTTTTTAACTCACCGCCATGCAGATTCAGTTGAATAACTTTTTTAAAAGGTTGGTGACCCCCATTTTTTATAGCTTGAAAGGGTAAAGCAATATGTTAGCTATGTTTATAGAGATTTTTAGGAGAAAGTTATTTTCAATTTTTTTTTTATACTGAAAAAACGAAAAAATTGTCCTTTTCTCATAGACTTCTATAGTGAACAACCATAAATTTTGAGGCTCCCTAAAATGAAAACTAACCCGGTGACATATTGTTTTTATTGGCTTTTTGAATTCACATAACCTTGTTCTTTCACGAGGCAAAGTTTAAACAAAATGTTATTTTCAGTTTTTTTCCCAGTTGAACTGTGGTTTATCTCTTTAAATAAAATCGGGCCCAGTATTGAGCCTTGTGGCACTCCATGTTTTATGGGCAAATATTTCGAGTGAATATTGTTGACCTTAACCTTTTGCATACGGTTCAAAAGATAATTTTCTATCCAAGTTAGGAACCAGATCGGAAAACTATACAATTTCAGTTTCTTAAGTAGCAGACAATGGTCTATGGAATCAAAGGCTTTTTGATAGTCGAAAAATACAAGAGCACTTAGCTTGCCTTGGTTCATATTATTCATTAATTTGTAAAGTAATAGGTTAATGGTCTCAATTGTAGACGAATTTTTTCGAAATCCACCTTGGATAGGGGCTAGTATGTCGTGCGTATCAAGAAATAGTTGTATCTGGGTGTTAACATGTTTTTCTAATAATTTCACAGCTATGTGTGTCAGTGATATCGGTCTCAGGTTATTGACCAGTGTTGAGTTGTCCTTTTTGGGAATAGGGACAACAGTGGCCCTTTTCCAAATGTTGGGGATTATACCGAGGTGGATTGATTTATTCATTAGATGTATCATTTGGATTTTGAAAGTTTTAAATAGGTACATATAAATTTTCATAGGTATTTCATCACAACCGGAGGATTTGGATAGGTCAACTTCCGATAACAATTCTAAGAACTGTTCTTCATTTAATAATTCATAAGGGGTATTTGGGTCCCCATGTTTGTTAAAGTGGTAATCGGGGTCTGTTCCCTGCTGGACTGAATTTGAAATCTTAGTTCCAATATTTGCAAAATACTGGTTAATAATCGTCGGAACTTCGCTGGCTTTGGCCATGACTTGTGTTTCCGGGTCAAGTAATTTAATTATTTTTGATTGTTTACTTTTAAAAGGTAAATAGTCACTAAGTAGTTGCCAAAATTTTTTGTAGTCATACTTGTATCTAGCTAGCTGCTCTTTAATATAAGTGCTTTTTGCAGAGTCAACCCTTAAATTAGTTAAATTCCTATAGTATATTGCACGTAGACGGAATTCATTATTATGCGTGCGTCGATATTTTCTTCTTTTTTTTTAAATATTTTTATTGGCCACATTACATTACATTTTTATTAATTCATATTCACCCCAAAATTACGCATAACAAACACAGCTGTTATATTTCGTGCGTTGCCCTGACATTACTACATTATTATTTAACAAGTTTCAAATTTGCTCACAAAAATCATCTCATTAGACATTACAAAATCCAGTATTTATAAGATTTAAATGGCTGTTCTTACCACCACGAATACATTCAATCTCCGTGGAGAAACATTACGCTCTGTTCTCGATACTCTTAGTGATCATTACATTACATAAACATACTATCACGATACCCTATTCTAGTCGTCATGTATATTTCCAGTCACACACTGCCCAGCTGATCAATTCAATTCAATTGGACTCTTCCAGTCAATGGTCATTAGTTTAGGTCGATATCGTCGCAGGATAAAAACAAGAGGCCAAATAAAAACAACAGTGTAATTATACATCATTCAACGTTTCTCTATACCTATTTAACAGAACAATTTTCAGTTGCCTATGATCAGTGATTGCCTTGATATTTGCTGGTAACTCGTTCCAATTGGATATACCTCTATACATGATGGATCTCTTATATCTCTCCGATTTTGGAAGGATTAGCTCCAAGTTGGGGACCATATCTCTTCGTAATACTCTTTCATGGTTTGTTAGGTTCATTTCTGTCCTATATCTATGTACCAGACTAATTGTACTTGCTTTCCTTCGAAGCTCAAGGGGTAATAGATTGATTTCACGCATCCTGACATTGTAGTCAAACATTTCACTTTGACCAAAAGCGATTCGTAGAGCGTATTTATACGAGCGATCTAACTTGTTGCATGGGCCTTTGTTTGTTGGACCGAAAAATGGGGAGGCATATTCACATATAGGCAGAATATAGGTCTTAAATATGAGCATACATAATCTTGGATTCATATATTTTCTCCTTTTCTGTAATTCCCCCAGCTTCCAGTATACGGTTCGTAGAATGCTAGACACATGTTGATTTAATGTTAGTTTCTCATCTATTACACATCCAAGATATTTAAACGTAAATACTCTACTGATCTTGACACCATTACATTTCACATGCAGACAATCACTCAAAACTCTTTTGTTGTTGAAACCAAAGTATTGCATTTTTGTTTTCCTCTCATTTATCTCCAGTAAGTTCTTCTTACACCACTTTACATATGTGTCTATGTCGATCTGACATTTCTTTGTTAAGTCTATTTCGCTTCTGTCGTCAGATATCAAGGCTACATCGTCTGCATATATGAGCAATTTGCCATGGAAAGAAACATTTTTTAAATCATTTATAAAAATTAAAAACATAAGTGGCCCAAGGATGCTTCCTTGGGGAACACCAGCAAACACTTCTCTCCTATTACTAAGTCCGCATTTCGATCTTACATATTGCCTGCGGTCGGTAAGGAAATCATTCAACAACAGCAGAGACCCTTCGTTCAGACCAAGGTTATGTAACTTCTCAACAAGCAATTGATGGTTGACCGAATTAAATGCTTTTCGTACATCAAAATACACAACACTCATCTTATGTCCAGTATTTGTTTTGGTATACAATTCAGAAAGTAAATGGTAAATGGCATCGTTTGTTGATAGACCCCCCCTAAATCCAAACTGGTATTTATAAAATATGTTTTCGGTTTCTAGGTAGTCGTTCAGCCTAGTGTACAGAATTCTCTCCACAATTTTGCTTGTAGATGTAACCAAAATAATTGCTCTTATATTATCTATTATTCGGTTGTTTCCTCCTTTAGGCAGTAAAACAATCGGGGATATTTTCCATTGCTTCGGAAATTGACTACTTTGTAGAATTCGATTTATTAATTTGGTAAAGGGGACAATTGCCGCTTCAAGGGAACTCTTCAGAGTATTATTGTTAATTTCCTCAAAACCAGATGATTTGCTATCATTCAGATCCTTTATAAGGCCTCTTATTTCTGTTTCATCAACACTGCCCACAAGATTTACATCACCGTACGCCCTATTCGATAAGTCATAATCTCCCTTGTTGTTATAACCTATATCCGCAAAGTAGTTATTGGCGTAATTGATAGCTTCAATGTCACATACCAAACCATTATCCATATCAAAACATTCAAGATTGGAATGTGAATTGTTTTCTTTATTGCTATAGATCTTACCTTGCATTCACCCCACACACCACCAAAATTAAGACACAAATAGGCAGCACTCTGCTGCAATCATTTAAAGAAATCAAAAAACTTAAAGGCATCAAAATAATCTCCTGGAATATCAGGAGCCTCTACAAACATTTTGACCAAATAGAATACTTGATTGATGACACTAATATTGATGTAATAGGCTTCTGCGAAACCTGGTTAAGTCGTTCTGTACATGATAACACGATACAACTCCAGGGCTACAATTTGTATAGGCTAGACAGGTTGACAAAAAGGAGAGGAGGTGGCTTATGTATGTATCTGAATAACCACCTGACCATTGACTCCGAATTATACAAACAGCTAAATATCTCAAATAAGGATATTGAAGCTCAGGTTATCCAAATTAAAAAGGGGTTCACTAAGAAATGCACCCTCCTCAATCTTTACAGGCCCCCGAGCGGAGGTACAAAAGCGTTTATTGAGACACTCAAAAGCATTTTATCCAAAATTGACATATCCCAGGAACTCTGCCTAATGGGGGATTTTAACTTAGACTACCAAACAATAGAATCTTCTAACTCTACCCTCTCAATGGAGGTCAAAAACCTGGCAAACTCTTTCTCTTTGACACAATACATTAAGCAAACAACTAGATCAACTCTGAAATCAAACACGATAATAGACCACCTCTACTCGAACTCCCCACATGTCACCGAAGCTGGTACTATAAATGTCAACCTGTCTGACCACTTCCCCATATTTCTGGTACGCAAAAAACCAAGAAATAGATATGAAACTAGAACCTTCTGGGCCAGAAACACACCACTATTCGATCAGAGAGTTCTCAATGAGATTCTGACAAACCTGGACTGGGGCGAGTTTTATAACAACCCCAACCCAGAAGATTGTTGGAAATTCTTACTTAATAACATTAATATGTATCTCGATAGAATGTGCCCCCTTAAGGAGTTCAGGAATGTCCGTACAAAGCCTAAATGGATGACGGATGACCTGATCTCAGTAATGAATGAAAGAGATAGGTTATTCAGACTGGCTAGGAAGGGACGGGACCCAGATCTATTAAAACAAGCCAAAATTCTAAAAAACAGAGCCAACCGAGGTTGCAAATCGGCGAAGGCTGCTTTCATTAAATCAAACCTGCAATTTTTCGACAAAGACCCGAGAAAATACTGGGAATTTCTACGCTCAATTATAAGCCCGGAAAAAACTAAAAAATCAACACCAATAAACATTGAAAAAGACAATAGAATGCTAGACCCATCTGAAGTCCCAGATGCCTTCAATAACTTTTTCCTAAATGTTGGCCCCAACCTAGCCAGTAAAATCCCACATAGTCCTACAGATCCGTTATCCTACATGGAGAGCCAAAACTCCCCAAAAATCTTTAGGTTCAGCGAAGTTTCCACCCAGGAAGTTCGCAAAACAATAACAAAGATGGATGCATCTAAGAACTCTGGGATTGAGTACCTTCCCTCAAAGATCTTGAAATCATGTTTATTATCACTATGTAATCAATTCACTCATATTATCAATCTGTCATTACTTCTTGGAAATGTTCCTCCTTCTTTCAAGGTAGCCAGAGTCTCCCCCATATACAAAACAGGAGAGAAAATGTCATGTAATAATTACAGGCCCATATCCTGTATCTCACTGCCAGCAAAAATATTAGAGAAAACAGTACAGGGACAAATCAATAACCACTTCGAATCTAATCAACTATTCAACAAATCACAATATGGATTTAGATCTGACCACTCAATACAACAAGCCCAAACTGATTTCTTAAAGAAAATTTACACAGATTTAAATTCCAAACTCATGAACAAAACAGTATTTCTGGACTTTAGTAAAGCCTTTGATACAGTTCACCACCAGACTCTTCTAGACAAACTGGCAGTCTACGGAATACAGGGTATGGAGCAACTCTGGTTCAAAAACTACCTGTCGGAAAGAAAACAAATTGTGCAGCTAAATGGTCTAAACTCTAAAGAAGGTACAGTCACCTATGGAGTACCTCAGGGGACAATACTGGGCCCGATACTATTCACAATATACATCAATGATCTACACTCAGTGGTCAAACACGCCCACATCCAGCATTATGCGGATGATACCGTTCTATTTTACAACAACAAAGACAACAATAACCTACATCACAATTTACAACAAGACCTGAATAATGTACACTCCTGGTGCACAGTAAACAAATTATCACTCAACACAACAAAATGCAAAATCATATCCTTTGCCCTATCTCACACGGCCCTGAAAAACCAAATGTCTCTCGCCAAGGACTTGACTCTAGGACAAACGACCCTGGAACACGTACATGAATACAAATACCTTGGCTTCACACTCGACAACCAACTAACCTTCAAAACACACACAAAAAATACCCTTAACCTAGTAAACGCAAAAATCAGGCTACTCTACAGGGCGAGGGAATCATTAACAAGCCAAACATGATCTATATAAAATGGCCATTCTTCCAAATTTAGACTTCTGCGACTTTATATATGACTCTGCCCCCAAATCAATATTACAGAAACTGCAATCACAACAGAATAGAGCCCTCAGAATAATTTTCAATAAAACAAAATATGAGAACGTTGACAATGAACACAAAATACTAAACGTTTGGCCCCTACAGGCACGTAGGGATAAACACATCTTGGATATGTCTTTCTACCTCGCACAAAATCCAGACAATTTAGACAACAAAAAACTAGCCACCAGGAGCCATGCCCCTGGTAGGAAAAACCTTTTAGTCCTAACGTCAAAATTAACCAAAATCAATAATTCAATGATCTACAAATGCCAAAAACGATGGAATGAACTCCACACCGAGGCGCACAAAATCGAGGACAAGCATGCTTTCAAAAAATACACAGAAAAAACCCTATCGCCCTTTAGACCTGCATAAACCAAAACACAAACACACACCCTGAATCACATCCCTGGTGACTGTACCCCCCACCCACCCCCCTTGGGGGTGTCGGGTGCATGGAAAGGCAACTTGTTCTAGTACCTTATCCATGCCCCAACTATCTCTCTCTCTTTACTTTACCCTGGGCCGAGTGAGGTAACTTGTTTTAGTACCACACCCCGTCCCAGATACCATACCACCTGAGCTGCACAATACTTAAATATACTCCACCTGAATTAATTGATTATCAGAGATTCTGCCAACAAGGCAATACTTACTGGAACTATCCACAGCGATGACATCATATGTATAACACCCATAAACCCATACCCCATTTCATCCATATTATCATTTCATTGTATAACCTTGTAGTAACCATAGAACACTGTAGTGCAAATAGAGTAACAAAAGAAAACTCAAAACAAAATTCAGGCATCCAATGGAAGAACTAACTAAACACATGTTTACTTAGATTGTTGGTCCACCTTATTGTAAAAACATCAGCAATAAAGAATTATTGAATTGAATTGAATTGAATTGAATTACCAAGCTGTTCCCAAAATTTCTTGGGTCTACCTGTGTTATCGTTTACCTTTTTTATTAGGAATTGTCTTCTTTCCCTCAATAATCGAGATTTCACTTCTTTTCTTAGCTCTTTTGCAGAATTAAAATCATCTAATCTTTTTGAGTTTCTTGCCGTATTAAATGCTCTATCACGCTCTTTTATTAGGTTATGCGTTACTTCAGAGATGTATGAGATATTCTCTCTTTTCCTTCTCCTTATAGTTGTAGAATTCTGTTTGTCTGCCTTTACAATTATATTAAAAAAGTCAGACCAAATATCATCCACTACCCTATCGCCAAATACAATTCTATCCGTTTCTGTTTTGACCTTTTCCTTAAAGCGGATCATATCATCAGGGCTTCTTTTAGTCGTCCAAATATACTCTCTTTCAGCAATACTCTTACGATTTCTTTTGAATAATAAACCTATAACCGGGAAGTGATCCGATATATTCAAGTTTAAACATCTACAATCGTTAATCGTCGTATTACTGAACATTAAGTCAATTAGAGTTTCGCTGGTTCCTGTTACCCTTGTATACTCGGAATTGTGTAGTTTGAAACCATTTCTGTTCATAATATCGTTGAGAGATCGTTTGTGTGGGTTATTATTAGCCATGTTAATATTCATATCACCCACAAATATCGCATTCATTTTTTTAATCCTGATAACTTCAAGGATATCCTTTATCTTTGCTATAAACCTTTCTACAGATCCTGTCGGGGGCCGATACAAGTTTACCAGGAGAAATTTTCGATTCATGCGATGTCTACACTGAAGTAGTTGACACTCAATATCCATATTACACACATTCAGATGAGCATATTTCATATTATCAACCTCTAAGGCCTTTCTGCAATAAACTGCTAGGCCACCACCTCTTTTTGGACTACCATTTATTATTCGATCACTTCTGAAGATCTGGTAATTATTATGAGATACATAGATATCTTTATCACTAGGAGATAGCCATGTCTCATTCAGAGCAATTATACTATGACCGTCATCTAGGATAGAAGCTTGAAATTCATTAAAATGTTGTTGTATGCTTCTGATATTGAAACAAACCACTGAGCAACCTTTATCTGCTTTTACATTAGCCATATTCCATGAAGAACAGGCTCATCATTCTACGAGTTTTGCTATCCAGATCTATAAAAACAGCAGCGACGAATGCTTTCATAACATAAACAAATACAAATATTGATATCAATCCTTTCTCCCATTGGGACGACATACTTGTTATCGTATGTAAAATATTTGTCTCTATTGAAAGCTAAATGTAAAATATCATCCGTGTACCAAGGTGGTTTGACCTTCTTTGATTTATACAGTTTCTTAGGACAGATCTTGTTAGTAATATTTAGCATTCGTTCATAGATAAGGTTCCAGGCATAGTTCATATCATTGGAGTCCATAAATTGGTCCCATTCAGTGTATTTATTTGCTTCTATGTCTATGTTCTCCTGGCTTAGGCCAGTCATGGAACGTGCATAGAAATTACATTTTTGGTGTTTCTCTCTAGTTTTCTTTTTAATATAATATATAATGTAGTGATCGCTTAGATTATACTCTATTACACCACTAGAATTTACATGTACAACATCAGTAAGAATATTGTCTATCGTGGAATATTGGCCATTCAAGCCCAACCTGGTCGCTAGGTTTATAAGTGCAGTCAGGTATTTATCTGCCACAAGGGAAAGTAGGTCTTTACTTGCATTACTTATATCATCAACTTTGGCCGTATTAATATTAAAGTCCCCCAAAATAGAAAGTTCAGCATGCATGTATTTTTCTTTAACTGCGTCAATTAACGTACCGAGTTACTCTATAAATTCCCTTACACTTGACGACGGTGGTCGGTATAGATTAATAAGAACTAAGTTCTTTGAATGAGGATATTTAATAAGAATAATTTGTGCCTCCATCGATTTACTAGATTGAGATAAGTTATTAACTATTTCATAATCCAATTCATTTTTAATAAATGCGCAAACACCTCCACCTATTGTTCTAGTTCTGTCTAGTCGCTCTAGGTTGTAACCATCTAAATTTAGATTATTATCAGATATCTTAGAATTGAGCCATGTTTCACAGAAAAGGATAGCATCAGCAGATATATCTACTAGGTCTAATTTTAGTTGGTTCCATTTCGACATGATGGACCGAATATTGAGACTTAAGTATTTAGCACCTTTAATTTGACTTAGGTCTTTCAGACTATTCAACTTGTTGCAAGGTTTAGTCATTGAACGAGGTTGTCATAATGTCAACATGTGATAATACTTTACCATAGTAATGTAGGACTCCTGGTTTACAGTACCTTATAGATAAATTGGCATTGGCCAAGTGAACAAAACACAAACACAAACTGGACGGATTCTCGGATAATGTCAAGTTAAACCTGGTACAAAGATTAGCGTCCTCAAGAGATATAGATATATTTTTGGAGAACAGTACAGCTCCACACGTAGAGATATTCCACGTAGAATGTATTGTTAAATAATAAATTGCCAATATTAAAAGGGTTGTCATAATATCAACATGAGGTAGTACTTTAACATAGTAGCCTGGGACTCTTGATTTACAGTACCTTATAAATAAATTGGCATTGGCCAAGTGAACAGAACACAAATTGGACGGATTCTCGTATAAAGTCAAGTTAAACCTGGTATAGAGATCAGTATCATCAAAAGAAAAGTTTTTGGAGATCAGTACAGATCCGTATACAAAGATACTCCATATACGATGGAATGTTAGGTCATAATCACAAGCATAATCGTGGTCACAGTAATTACAATACTGAGGGGATCTTTCCGTGGTCTCTAAATCGACTATGTCAGATAGTGTATTAACGGCCCGTACCATGTAAGACTGACAAGTAGTTACGTAGATAAATAGCTCAACAAAATATAACACAACATAAGCATGTAATATCATCACGTCTTCCCTGTCGACACATTGGTATGTTAGTAGATCACACATTTAAAACGTCATGGCAGCGTACTATCTGCTTCCCCCAGTCAGCAATAACAAACTCTCTCGGGTGCAGTCCGTCCGACAGGTAGTGGTAATTGTACTCAGTAGCTCCATAGCGCCTACGGTGAATTTTGCTTAGGAGTGTCGGCTTATGCAATCCATTTCCCGTGTTTTTCATACGAATATAGTAGTTGACGTCCAGCAACACCGTATTAAGTGTTGTTTGTAGGTGATGTCTTCCACTATGCCCGTTGTACCTGTTGATGTCCATACCTGGGATTGGACAATAGACTGGCGTAATTTGTGGATACTCCGCTTCGAACCTGTCAGCGACAGACTCTAGCCTCTGAACCAGGTGATTTTCTACCGCGTATCTGTCACCAAATCTCAAGTTGCACACACCGTGTTGTTTATATGTTAGATCACAGATACCTGCAAACATTATGCAGAATCTGGGTGAATAATAATCGAGCACTGGTTTGACGGCATTATACAATTCCACAAGGCCTTTGCCTTTATGTGGAGAGATACGAATCTCGTCCGAGTCAACAAAGGGTGCCAAGTTGACGCCACGTGAGTCCGTGGCCACTATGGTAATCACTCCGGTCGGGTCGTCTACCGGGGGAGCCATACTTATAACCTCATGTAGTTTATCTAGACAATGTCACGTAGCTCCTCCTCTAGCTTTATTCTAAATTCATGGTAACTGCCGGAAGAATATGAACTCTTGCAGTTCATAAATGGTATGTCGACCAATTTGTCTCTCTCATAAAAAAAAAACCCACAACTACTACTGTACTTGTACTCATTTTAAGACAAATAAAAAACCACTTATCTTATCTTATCTTATCTTATCTTATCTTATACTATATGTAGAAAGATACAGTTCTTTTGGGAGGAGAAACAATTTACCTCTGTTTGTGTCTACTCCTACGTCCTCCTTTGCCTCTAGCGTTTTTTGGAGACTTGATACCATGTTGGTGGTCAGAAAAATCTGTGTTCGGTGTGTAAGATTCAGACGAGGGTCCTCTCGACCTGCTAGGCGGCTGCTGTTTACTACCAGTTCCGGAGGGAGGTGGCCGTTTGGCTATTGGCTCCTTCTTTGTAGGGGGAGTGACTGGGGAGGGTGGCTGTTCCCGACTCAGTTCGCGCTCTCTGCTGCCTTCACCTTTGTTATCCGTTTTAGTGTGTGTAGGCAAATCGGTGGCGGGCAACTTGGAATCGCTTGTCTGCTTTGAAGTAGGTGGTATATTTGGCTTGGATTTGGAGGGCGAAATATTACCAGAATGTGTGTTTGGTAACACATCTGATCTTTTGGCAGCTGGTGTTTCCTTATTGTCTGACGATTTTGCGGCTGGGAGCTTGGGGTCACATTCCAGATTTGGATCAGATGGTGTATTTAGCTTGGATTTGGAGAGTGGCGTATTTCCTGATTGTGTATTTAATAACTCAGCTGATTTTTGGGCTGTCGGTGGTTCCTTATGGACTTGTTCGGTCTGGGTTAAGGTATGAACCGTGCTCGATTGGTCAATAGAGTGGTATGATTGATCAGAGTTGACGGATAATCTATCTTCTTCAGGTTTGAGGTCCTTATCGGTTCCTATCGGACTGTCAGCTTCTACAGTCACAGGTGGTCTGACAATTTTCTGTTGAAGTAGAGGTGGTGGTAATAATGGTTCCTCTTCCGTTAGTGGGTCAGCTATAGCATCTTCGGCCACTGGCATGTCCTGATGGACTTGTACTTGGATATGATTCTCAGTCTCCAGGTTGTTGTGAGTGTCCTTGGCGGGATCAGCCTCAGGATTATGATTAGGATTAACTTCTGTCTGATCACGGTGTCCCGTCCCCTCCTCTTCCTGACCATACGCAATATTATCGTCTTGATCCTCCTCCAGCTCTGGCATATCCAGTTCAGCGTTGGCCACTGCTAGGTCAAAATCAATAGGTTCATTTTCTTCATCTTCCTCTTCCCAGGTCTGTCGAGCTGCATTTTTCTTGGGAATGGCGTCTTCTCGACGAATTTGCTCCCGTATGCCCATTAGGATGCTACCGTGTTGATTAAGGCCCAGCCACTTGGTTTCCTTGCTTTTTAGTGCTTTGGAGTGGATGGGTATTCCTATTCCCCACCATCTATCGTATGAGCATTCAGCTAAGGTGGCCTCCCCAGTATTCAGTAGCGCTTTTCTGGCTTGTTTGTCTTGAGTGAACTTACTAGAGAGTATATCTCTCATGTAAGTATATTTCACTAAGTCCCATTTAGTGTTGGGGCCACACTTATCTCCTAATTTCTTCGCCTCCCTCGGGCATATGACATGGGTCAGTGCTCGTGCAATTATAGGATTGTTGGTACATTTCGCTCTTTTTTGTTGGTACGCTTGTTCGGCTGTGAAGTAATTATTTCCATCATATCTAAATAATGACTTACCAAAATTAGATAGAGGAGAATCTTCTCCTTGATACCCGATAGCGCCGGAGATTTGTTTTGTCTTGAACTGACTGATTCTTAGGCAGTCTGGTAGAGTATTTAATTGGTCGTGGGAGAAGAGATTATCGCCAACCTTGATTTTTCCTTTGGCTAGGGCGACATCAATACCTGGGGCAACTTTCCTTGAATTAGCTAATATTAGTCGCATGTCAGAGTAATTGCGCGCCATCTTCTCTGGCAGGTCTGGATTTATGTAGCATTGCTCGTACCCTGTGATCTGTTTCATCCGCGCTTTATTCCGGAATATTATATTCCTCATCTCTTCATCCTTAAACTTTACTATTATGTTTCGATGAAATCCTGCTCTGTCACTTTGGTAGCCTATTCTCGCTGCGTAATCCAAATCTTTGGCTTCGAATGTGAGGTGAATTTTCAGACAAAGGTCTGCAACTCTAGCCCATGTAGTTGGCCCGTCCATTTGATTTTCATCCGGTGTTTCTGGTAGGCCAGAGATTATTACATGTTTCTTTCTTGCTCCGCGGTCTAGTTCCATGCAATAGTTCTCTGAATGAGTGGTGACAGCTTGCATATAATGCGACTCTAGTTCGAGTTGTTTTACACGCGAGTTCAACCTTACAGTATTAGCTTTTACATCTCCCACCTGTTTGTCATATGTGTGGAGTCCTCTCATTTGTTCCTCTAATCTCAGGATTCTCTCCTCCGCAGGTAAATTCTCCAATGGTTCGTTATCAGCCATTTTGGTGAGCACAAGGTATATGTTAATAGAAACAATAAGGCCACGGCCACTGTGTCCAGCAGTGACAGAAGCAAACACACACAGATGACTTGCAATACGGGTGTGACAGCCGTAGGTACACTGAATGTATTTTGATCCTAGTATGTATGTATAGCGGGTCTGCCTATGCCATGTATACTGATTGTTTACCGGTATCGTACTCACATGGGTGGTGCATTGTTTTTCCTCAACTAAGTCCAAATTATAGGTTTTGAAGGTGAATCTTTCTCAAATACATTATCAGCCCATCCCGGGGCAAGTTCATGATGATGTATGATACAAATGGATGAATAATGAAGGAAAGGGAGAAAGGTTTGTCCTGTCGTAGGCGGACCTCCGATGGCACACGTCTTACTCCATTGAGCGCTCACACACCATGTTTTAAAGATGTTATTTAAGTAGTGGTTAATCACTGCCTGCTGAGAGAAAGTGTTGTTTGTTGTATATAATGAACGAGCACATCAGTGTGACGTCATTATAATCAACACATCAACACTTTCACGAACTAGCACGTGTTGATTAACTACTTTATCACACGCCACCAAAGCTGTCCATACAGCCATAGAAGCGTACAAGTGATATCAACACTTGAAATCCTATAATGAATACTTTGGGCGAAAGAGTATATCAATGAGGGAGTCCAATAATCAATTCATTTACTTCAGTTTCACATCACCACCCACCATCCCCCAATTTATCTTATCTATCAATGGATCAAAGGAGGCCTTCTCTCAAAGGAAGCCTCCTCTCCTCCTCTCTCCACCAATTTATGGCCTTTTATGGCTTTTATGACTTTTTAACTTTTTTCCCCAATTTCCTGCGAAATTTACATTCAAAGTTAGAACAAACTTAACTTATAATTATGCTGGATATTTATACATTTTCAGGCAATTGCCTAAAAGTGTGATAAACTTGGTTAAGCGACTCCCCCTTTCGGGGTCAGGCCAAGATGATGTGGAGATAATACAATAATTTTCCTTGTTGTTCGTGTAAACATATATACTAAAGAAAGTTGATATCATTGAAGGGCAAAAAGAGAAAAAATAAATACAAAGAAATAGACTAGACAAATCGTGGCCATGTGGAAAAACATTTTCGCTGAAAATAAACACAAGCTTATGACCGCCACCCATGCCTCTATAACAGAACCTATATATAACCTAACACCATTCAACAGACTTTTCTCCCTTAATTCGATCTTAGCCTTTCCAATTCTTTCACCGATCTCAAGGGAATGCCATCAATAACTATATATGTTTCATTATTTAAAAGAAATCCGAGATATATTAAAAAATAAAGTGACTCGAAAGTGAAAAAAATGCAAAAGGCCTCCCGGCACTGGGATTCAAACTCACAATCCTGCTTGGAAGTTCAAAGCTTTAACCACTAGGCTATAGGGGAATATAGAAGGGCACATGCATATACACACTTACATTGATCCATCACATTTTAGGTTTACTTTAATCCCCCCATTCTCCTCATGGAGACTTAGGAGAATGGGGAAATAAATATTGAAGGCCCCTGTTCGCTGCAGGCAATTTAATGATTCATATTAATCATAAAAATATATCTTGCATCTACAATCTATTTCTATAATACCCAAGTGCAGAACTCCTAGGTCTGCATGCTTCCTGGACATACATAGGAAATTTTTAGGCTTAATATTCACTGTGCCACTCAGACTCATGTGGAGAGTTAGTGATATGTGTTTGCTTATTTTTGACAGATTTTTGATGAGGAGTATGGCCCACATTGTGAACCTACCCCCAGACTGCAGGCCGATTTAATTACAATAGCCAGAAGAATTGCCATAACCAAACCAACCCCAAGCAGATCTAATTACCCCAAATGCTGCCTAGTTGTTAAACCTCTCATATTTGTGGTAATTATACTAGGTGTGGGGTTCGGTTGTGCAATGGGCATAGGACCAATGTTACCCCAAGCTAAACTGGAAAGCGTATTCCCATACGTATGTATATATACATTAATATCAAGCATAATGTTTGTTGGAATCTGTCTGCTTTTGGTAACATTTGATGGATGTCTTTGCTGCAATATCTGCTCATGTAATTGCTTCTTACACTGCTGTATTCAGAGGACAAGTATTCATCAGTGTAAATTGATGCCAAATGAAGGAAATCATTTATGCCCAATTATGTCCATGGATGAACTTGAATACCTTGGTCTAGGACTCGCTGGAAGTACTAAAGATGGATATGGCTTTTATCTAGAACAAAACTATAATAAAGGATTCTTTGAAGACTGCGCCTATGTCCAGGACATTGATTTGAACATAATTTACCCAAAGTCCATGTCCGAATTTATGCCTGAGTACTCCATAAACAATTTACCTGAGATGCCAGGTTTTGTCAGAGTGCTAAAACGCAAGGAGATTATTCCAGGGAAATTATCAGAATTGCAATCTACAAATGGAGATTCTCTTTCAGGAAGGCACATCATGAGGAAAATGAGAGATATTCTTCTTGAAAACTTGGGAGAAGATCAGAGGTTGGAAATAAAGACACCTGCTTTGAGAATTTGTGATTCGAAGAATTCCTCGTACCAGTATGATATTGTTTTTTGTTTAAAGGTTCCGAGGGTAGTTATGGAAGGTCTCCTGACACCTGAAGCTTGTAGTGCTTTAGATGGCATTGAGCATGATGTTTATGTAGTGCCTATGCCCTCCAGTCACCTTGACCTATGGAGGTACTCATTTGTGGATGCAGAGGCAAAATTATTCAACAAGTACAGCATGGTTAAACATGATACCATAACAAGATTGCTGAAATGCTATACACTTCTTAAGTTCATGATAAAGTTTCAAGGAGTCAGTCGCTGTCCTTGGAGCTGGCCTTGCACCAAATTGCTTGAGTTCTTTTGTGAGAGAAAACCAGGAAATAATCAATTGAAATCATATCATCTAAAGACAATCTTTCTTCATGTGGCTTGGGAAATAGAAACATGTGGAAATGAAAATTACCATGAACTGCTTGGGTTCCTTAGTGAGAGAATATCAGGAAGTTCTCTAGGGAATCTGTCACACGGCATCTGTGCATCCACGTATGTCAGGCTACATGATACACTATCTAATGCTGATCTCTTCCAGTTACTGCTGGATCTCTACATCCATGCCTTGGACTGTGGCATTCTCAACCATTTCTTTGTGAAGCATGTAAACCTACTTGACACTACATACAAGGCAACAGATGCCATTGGGTGTGATGTGGATGAAAGCTGGCGTTCCAATGACAGAAACGAGTCAGTTCCACATGAGGACATGAAGCTCCTGAGGAATATCAAGAAGAACAGCTGTTGCCGCTTGTATACATTCAGTGATTTATGGGGCAGTAGAAAGACAATGCAACTATGCTATGGTGCTATGATATTTAGTATAGTATGTTTATGTGCATATGTGCTAGCAGTTCAAATAAGTATTTGGAAAACAGGGGTACTTTGGCCAAATAATAATGTGGTGCCTTAGTAAAACAAAACCTTTTGAGCCTAACATAACCCAGAAGGAGAGAGTAATGCTTAAAATTACTTTAGGGTTTACGCTACCTGCTCATGTTTTAATGGCATCTCACGGTATTGATTTCAACATCATTAAATGAACATAATGTGTCAGAATTTCAAAAAATGTAAATTCAACTTCGCTAATCTTCTCAAATAACCCAAATTTCAGACGAAAATATAATTCAAAATACAGTTCAATCTAACCAACAAGATTCCTAGCTTCAATGCAATGCCGAATATACTTGAATTTACCTAGTATTGGCCAAATTGCAGCCTATTTTAACAGAATTGATAAATGGGTAGAGCTGCCAATTGTACATTTTCTGAAAATCTGACCCATATGACTAAAGAAGAGTGAATACATATTGATATAAATACTTGCATAGATATATATTGTGTTGTGAATAGCCTAATATACACACTGGTGACCTTTACTGTATATTGTATTGAAGTGACTGATCTTAAACACCCTCTTTGTAGCAAGGGCAAGATGTGAAAGATGCTTGATTGTAGACATGTCTGATTGTTCAGTTCTGATTGTTCAGTTCTATGAAAATAAACAACTAGTGTATATGGTGGAAGATGCCGATAGATGTATTAAAAAATAATATGGAATCACTTGGCAGCGCATGCAGAAATATCATATATTAAAAGGTGGCCAATAAAAATATTCAAAAAAAATGTGTATCTCTCATTATATTATCATTTAAAGGATGGCCTAGAAGACCTACTTAGTAGATGGCCAAGTCCTTAGACACATGTAATGTCTGAGCCTGATATAGGATCAACTTAACGATAAATTATTGATCATTCGAGCAAAGCGATAACAAACTTGAACTACAGGGTTTAAAACTGAAAAAAGAAAATTAGAGTATTGTGCTTGACAGAAAGATACATACTTGTATTGAGCCTAGCTCACGTTTATCGGTCTTTTTTCATGTTTACAGCAGAATTTGATGAAACCAAACTGGTGGATACTTGTAAATTAGATTTTAGATTTTAAGGAAACTCTTAGCGGTAGCAAATGGAACCATGCAATTATTATCTACTAACATAACTGACCGCATAGAGTGTTATCTTCAGATCTTTTTTCAAGTGGTAATTAACCTTAAAATTGATTTATTGTGGTATATTAATGATTTATCTAAATTCTTATGTTATAATTTGAAATACTAATCCATGTTGTAAATGTATGTTTTGAACACTTCATATGACCCAAAAGCTCATATTAACTTATGCGGTTATTTACCCTATATATGCGGTCCTGATTTGTGCGGTAAGATATTCTATTGAAACCAAAATGGCCTATAATGGGTGGGGCGATTTACCGGTATACATAGACCTGGTAAGGAGGTTATGCTCTTTGATCATAATCATGATTTATTCAGATCAGACCTTTTTAAGGGAGCATAAACAAGCTTTCTTTCCATTTAAATTAAGGCATTTCCCGTTTTTGCCACTACCAGGTATTTTCAAAGGTAAATGCTTTAAAATCTGCATATACATAGCTGACATGTTTTTCTACCCTCCCAATTAAAAGAAATATGGGGTCATTGAACTAAAAAAAAGTTATTCAGCTGAACTTGTATCATGATGAGTTTCCCCCATTGAAATCAATAGGAAGTAAACTTCACTCATCCCTAAAACACAATAAAGCCATCTATACAGACCCTCTCAAAACCCATTAAATATGTTGTCCAATAATTATGTTGGGAAGGGTATAACGGCAAAAGCAAATTCTTATTTGGCATTAATTCCTCATAGTGTTAGTTGATAAATCAACAAGGCTTACCCCGACGTAGGCACTCAGGGGAAAAAAAGGTTAAAATTCAAATTGATGCTGAGAGAGAAATATTGCTCCAATCCAGTAGCGATTTATTATTATCCTTATTGTTAAACTGTTATTTCCGCGGAAAAAGGTATACACAACATCAGTCAACTGATTGTCAGGTAAGATTCCAAACTACCGTATTTGGGTCAGATTTTCAGAAAATGAACAATTGACAGCTATACACATTTAGTAAATTCTGTTAAATTAGGCTGTAATTTGGTCAATACTAGGTACATTCGAGTATATTTGGCTTGCATTGATTCAAGCAATCTGTTTGGTTAGGTTGAACTGAATTTTGAGTTTTAGTTTCGTCTGAAATTTGGGTTATCTGAGAGTATTGGTGAAGGTCAATTGTACATTTTCTGAAAATCTGACCCATATATCAACGCACAAATACCAGGCGACTATGTCCGTATTGGGTGCCAGGGAGGCCGCCGCGTTGAGCCAGTGGTGTGCGTGGTAGAACGCTATGTCGCCCGAGGGGGAGGACGCCTTTACATGGGTCTGACTGCCGGTGGTACAACGCAGTGCTGCCCGGTGGACAAGCATGGCAAAAGGGTCGGTCACCATGTGATTCGGTTTTTGATGTAAAATTACCAACACACGCTTTCTTCTCTGGTGAATCAATATCGGGAAGATATGTTTAATATATGTGAAATGTATGTTGCTTGCTCAGCCGTTGGTGAGTATATATGGGTCAAATTTTCAGAAAATGTACAATTGGCAGATCTACACATTCAGCAAATTCTGCTCAATTTGGCTGAAAAATAATAAATACTGGGTATAACTGAGTATATATATGTGATGTGTTTCAGGAAAATGAGTCATAAGTTGCAAAATTGATATTTTTCAAGGTGTTTTTTTCATGAGATCTCTTTATTGAAATGTTCTGATCTTTAGATGGGTTAGCACTTATAACCTTATAAATCCATGTAACACATTTCGGGACATTGTAATAAATATATTCCTGCTTTTTGAAGACATTTGTATGGAGTATATTTAATAACTTTACTGGTATTTACCCATCTAGAAACATTGCAAACTTCTTTTTTCAAAAATAAAAATATCAAACTTAAAATATAGAAATACTTATTAGGTGTCCTATAGTGTTTACTATCATTAGAATCACTTTGATCTCCTCTTTTCAAATATGGAGATATTTCAAAATCCATATTTTGCGACTTATGACTCATTTTCCTAAAACGGATCACATATGGTATCACATTGGTATCGCTGTTTTGTTACGTTAAACTGCATTTTAAAGCTCATTTCTATCTTTAATGGGGGTTATTTGAGAGGATTTGGGAAGGTGAATTGTACATTTTCTGAAAATCTGACCCATATACATGATCTTCCTTGTGGGGCGGTGTCAATATATTTGCACCCGCAGCAGATGTCACCGACATCAAACTTCAGATGTCCACTAACGATTGATACTTCTCTCCGTGCGATCCTCCTTCATAATTTGGCCAATTAGTCCTTCTTTCCTTTGTCCTTAACGTCTTTATAGCAAGATAATAACTTTCAAATAGTAACTTCTAAAATAATTTAATTTGAAGTCTCGGTTGTTTTTGCACGATATTGGCTACTCCGATATATCTCATTTGTTAACATCTACAGGTAAATTGTTAAGTGTGTATATGAGTAGGGCGATATATTTCATGAGGAGTAGATATTCCATTTGAGTATACAGTTAGCAATAAAAGGTTTCTACATGGAAATGGGTTTTTGTTCCACAAACCTAAATGCTTTTAGTATCTGGAAACACAATAGGTTGTTACCTGAATATATTATCCTAATATTGTCCAGACAGTGTTATTGTGGATGAGTTATTTCTACAGTATTCCACCATTCCATCATCGGGTCTCTCACAAGGGACGGATACACACAGCTGTAGTGTTGCCGTCTATGTGGCTGTTTAGCCCCGGTCACTTGCTTTGGCTGCGGGGGCCATAAGGGTTATCTGCTTTAGGGTCAGATTTTCAGAAAATGTACAATTGGCAGCTCTACATATTTAGCAATTTCTCCTGAATTCTCCTAAAATAATGATGAATTTTGGAAATATCTGAGTATTATTGGTATCGCATTGATTCAAAGTATCAGTTCTGTTATGTTAAACTGCTGCATTTCGAAGCTCATGTCGTCAATTTAGGTTATTTGAGAACATTGTTGAAGGTGAATTATACATTTTCTGAAAATGTGGCCCTTTAACAGATTTGGGACTGATTACGTACGTTCAAACCTATGTCAAGGTGATCTGGTAAGGTTAGCTTTAGGCAGATGTGTGGTGCCTGCAGGATCTCCCTATTCAAGGTCAAAGATGAAGGCGCACTGTTGGACGCACTGTCCTTGGTTATGAACATTGTTTAACATGTAAATTATAATTTCTATGACATTTGGACACATTGTAAAGAATTGGCATCTTTGGATCCCAGACCCGACCTATTTAGCCCTGATCATGGTCAGGGCACGCACGCCACACGTGGCCTGGCCAGGAGGGAGGGGGAGATGAGCCACTCAGGGCTCACCCCACCTCCCCCAGCCCGACCTAATTACTTATACACTGCTCTGGGGTATCAAGAGGGGGGAAGGGCTAAGAGGGAGGGGGGGCTGGCACGAGCCATGGGATCTATGAGTAAGGGGTGGGAGGGGGAAGGCTGAGGAGAGGGATCCGACCTGCATGCACTCCTTTTATGGTCTCTGCCTGGGGAGCAGAGGTCGGCGTGTGGGCAAGGAAGATTCTCTCTCCCTCAACCAATTAGAGGGAAGGGGAAGAGCTAGTGGAATATTTCCTGGGTTTGATTGTATGAATAATTCATGATTGTGGAGTATAAAATAAAGTGACCATTCGGACCTAGGTACTCTGTTACTCGCTGAGTCACCACCGCCTAGGCCGAATCCAGACGAACTACAACCTCGGACTTCTTGTCTCACTTCTTCATCTTACTGAACCTATGGGCTAAAAACCCTTAGTCTTCTTTACACTGGCGAACCACTTCTGGGACTTGTTGCTAAGTTGAGCAACAACCCAATCTTCTGACTGGAAGTGAGACATAGCCTAGGAGAGGCAGGATGAGCTGGAAGAGTAGGTGAGTGGAACTCTAAAAACTCTGATTGAGCTTATAAATTGTATTTATGGGATGTATGGAGGGTGGATCTGGGCCACTGTATAGGGTTGGGAGAATGATCACACTCAAACACTCATAATACAAGGAGAGTGGGTGAGCAATGTTCGGGGTAAAAACTTTGCTAGGTTCTGGGTTCTGTTGGTTATAACTCTGTACCTTGTGCCATCTAGTTTTCTTTTTTTTCTTTACTCTCACTCTCTCAACAAAGTGTAAAACATGGCGGACATCAATTGGGATCTCAATGCCGCGGACTTGGCCATGCTTGACGAGGGTCAAAGGAGGGCCAGGTTTGCAGCTATTAAGGAGGTCAGAAGGCGCATGGAACGCCATGGCGCCATGCTAGGAGTAAATGATGGGTCCAATAAGGACACTTTGAGAGAGTGGCTAGATGGAATAAGCAGGGCAAAAGCCTACTGTGTAGCGAATGATACGCTCACTCTAGAGCTTTTGGGAACTCTTGCCAGCGGGCCTCTAGCGAGGTGCGTGGCAGGATTCCTACAGGTACCGGCCAATAGGACATGGGATCTGGCGAGGGCTGAGACTTTCCGCCTCTTCATGAATGAAGAGGAGGAACAGCAGCTGCGAGCAAGGCTCACCGATCTCTATCAGCTCCCATATGAGGATGCAAAACAATACGGACGCAAGTTCCAACTAGCGTCTCAGAGGGCTTACAGCGTGGATAACCTGGACCACGAGATAGTCCAAGAGACGTTGGTCAGGAATTTTGTGTTGGGACTCAGGGATGGGCAAATACGTCATGACGTATTTGCTGCTCGCCCTGATACCCTGGCTGAGGCAATAAGACAAGCCTCAGCTGCGGCTCACACATTCGCTCTGGCAGGACAACCTACCAGAGGGGATAGGAAGGATGAACCAATGGAAATTGGGGCTATCCTCCCTAAGAAAATGGCCCCCTCTGGGCCAAATCCCACAGATGCTTCAGATTGGAAGCTGATAGCTGATTTGGAGTCTAAGGTGAATTACCTTACGAAATTAGTAGAGAGGATGGAGACGGGGAAACCATCCAACCCCACAGTGATCGTTCCCCAATCAGGTGCAGCACCCCAGTACCCCTTTCAGACACCCATGTTGCCTATGTATCCCCCATATTTCAACACGTCCTATCCCCCACCCCCGATCGCCAGTTCTCAGGTAGTAAATCACCCAGGGAAAGGGAAGGGGAAGGGAAATGATAATCCAGGACCGGAAAAAAATAAGCAGGGAGGAGGGAAGAGGTTTAGGGGTAAAAATGTCTGTTATGAGTGTGGGGAGGAGGGACACTTCGCAAGAGAATGTTCCCACCGCTATGCACATGTACAGGCTGCAGTGGTGGCAGCCATGCAGATGGCCTCTACCACTCAAAAGCCAGCCAAATATGTTAACCAGGGGGAATAGAAACGCCGGATGAGAGGTTCTGCCTCTCCATCTCAGTGGCGGGGATGGAGATGCGTGCCCTCATTGATACCGGCGCATCAAGGAGTCTAATGCGGGAGGATGTATGGAGAGCCTTTTGCAAAACCCATCATCGGCCTCTCGTATTGACAAAGGGGGAATCTCTTAAATCACTCTCTGGTCATGATCTTAAAACTGAAGGGCAGGCGATAGTTAACTTGGGGGGTAGCTCATTTCCAGTTTATATTGTAAGAAAACTTCACCATGAACTGCTTCTGGGGGATGATGCCTTATTTATATTAGATGCCCAAATTAGCTTCAGAAAAAGAAAGGTAATTTTGGAAGGAAAAAGTTACAGAAGGCAACAAGTGGGTAGTGCAGATCAAGAATTCGCCTCTATCCACACAGAGGCAGAAGCATGGGAAGAAAAATACCCCGCTGTTTTTGGCATAGGAAAGCAGGGAAAATTAGGTACCTTTAAAGATGTGAAAATGCACATAGATACTGGAAATGCGCGCCCAATTAATCAACGCCCCTATCGTTTGCCCCTGGCCAAGAGAAAACTTGTAGATAAAGAATTAGATGAAATGCTGGAGCTGGGAGTAATAGAACCCAGCAGCTCAGCATGGGGAAGCCCGATATTGTTGGTCCCAAAGAAAGATGGGAGCAATAGACCTTGTGTCGATTTCAGAAAACTAAACTCTGTAAGCAAAAAGGATGCTCATCCACTTCCAAATATTCAAGATATTTTTGACAGTTTAGCAGGATCAACTGTCTTTTCCACCATCGACCTAAAAAGCGGCTACTGGCAAGTAGAGATGGACCCGGATAGCATGGAAAAGACAGCGTTTGTGTGTCATAGGGGCCTATTTCAATTCCGTAGGATGCCTTTTGGACTCACTAACGCACCAGCCGTCTTTCAACGGGCCATGAACAAAATGTTTTCGGAATTTATTGGCAAATTTTGCATGACTTTCATAGATGATATTGTAATCTATTCCAAATCTGAAGAGGAGCATGATCACCATTTGGCTCTGGTGTTTGATAAATTAGAAGAATACGGAATTACAGTCAAAAAGAGTAAATGTATTTTCAAACAAGAGAAGGTAGATCTCCTCGGCTACCAAGTTTCAAAAGATGGAATTAATTCCCACCCAGATAAATGTAGTGCTATCAGGGATATGCTACCTCCAGAGGATGTGAGCGGAATTCGCTCCTTCCTAGGAATGACTGGGTATTACCGTCAATGTATCCCAGATTATGCTAAGGTAGCTCATCCCTTGGTCAAACTTACCAAAAAGTATGCCAGGTTCGAATGGTTGGAAGAGCAGCAAAGCTCATTTGAAACTCTGAAGGAATTACTAACTTCAGATAGAGTAATGGCGCACCCCCAGTTGGATAAGCCTTGTCGTCTCTATAGCGATGCGTGTGATTACGCAATAGGGGCCATATTGGTCCAGTCTGATAGTGAAGGCATAGAGAGGCCAGTTCAGTATATCTCTAAACAACTCTCTGGGCCACAACTCAATTGGGCTACGATTGAAAAGGAAGCTTATGCAATCGTGTATGCCTTAAACAAGCTCAGACCTTATCTACAGGGTAGCGAATTCAAAATTTACACTGACCACAAGCCTTTAAAGTCTCTGTTTGTGGGAGAAGTTAAAAACACCAAAATTCAAAGATGGGCGGTATTAATAGCAGAGTTTGGAGCTCCCATTGAATATAGAAAAGGGGCAAACAATATCCGGGCAGACATGCTTTCTCGAATAAAAACAAACCCCAAGAAGGAAGGGCCGACTCTCAGTTCTCTTGAAGTCTGTGCCTTGGAGGAGATAGATGAAATTCCTTGGGAATTTGATAAACTCGAGAAAGACAAAATACGTTTAGAACAGAGGGAGTTGGAACAATTTCAACAGGGGATGGAGGATGAGGGGGATTACACCATAATTGATGGCATGCTGTTTACTCTCACCCCTCCCCCGGGCAAGCCAGCCTACCCCCGCCTGGTCCTGCCACCCTCAGCTAGGCATAGAGTAGTGAGGCGCGCCCACACTGAAGTAGGCCACCAGGGCATGAGGAAGACCCTAGATAGGATCCAAGAGGCTTATAAATGGCCCACCATGAGAAGAGATACCTATAATGTCTTAATCCGATGCGCTAGGTGTGCTGTAAACAGAGTGGGTAGGGCGCGTGTACCTCCTACTGCGATGCCAATAGCAAAATATCCTGGTCAGATACTGGGAATGGATCTCTGTGGTCCCTTCCCAGTCTCTGATAAAGGTAATAGATACATCTTGACTGTAATAGATCACGCAACTGGCTGGGTAGAAGTCAAACCCATACCCTCCAAAGCAGCTAAAAGCATTGCTGATTATCTGGCTAATGAATATGTCCCTAGGTATGGCCCCCCAGAGGTGCTCATCACCGACCGGGGACTTGAATTTATGAACCAGCAAGTGGAAGGGTACCTTAAATCCATAGGCACTGAAGTAAGGCATTCTACAGCTTTTCACCCCCAGACAAACGGTAAAATCGAAAGATTTAACAAAACTTTTAAAAATATACTAAGAAAATTCATCAATGCAAGACCAGCAGAGTGGGAGAGCCATTTAGGTCCAACCCTCTGGGCACATAGAGTCTCCACTTCTTGTGTAACTGGTTTTACACCATATTTTTTAACTTTTGGCACCAATCCAAGATATCCCTTTTCTAAAATATTCCCCACTCCAGAGGGAACAGAAGATGCCGTACTCAGTGAGCGCCTACAGGCCTTAACAGATGCGTTCAGAGAAGCTGCTGAGCGCACTGAGGCCAGTAGAGTGGCTAATTATGAGAGATTAAGGGCCAGAGCAAATGCAAAGGATCTAAAAATAGGGGATCATGTGGTGGTGCTATCAGGCACCAGCGCTCCATTAGATCCCAAGTGGGATCATGGTTATGTAATAACGGGGATAAGGGGTACCACCCTAACTATGAGGGGACCCCAGGGTGAACGCAGGCGTATAAATAGGGATAGGGTAAAAATGGTATCTGGGGAAATAGAATGGGATATACTGAGAACTAGGCAACCGAGGGCGGGTCAAGGAAAGAGAAATAAGGCTCGGAGACAAGCCCAAAAAGCTCAACAAGTTCATGTTCCACCACCTCCCCCACCCCAGCCTAGGGCAGTGCCCGACACTGTTTATTTACCCATACCAAACATGCCTCCTCCAATTCAGATAGAACAGGAAGACCAAGCGAGAGCAGAGCAACCAGAGGACGAGCACATGCATGTGGAGGACGAGGACCAAGTGCCACGCCCACCTCAACCACAACAAGTGCCACGCCCACCCCAGCAGCGACCGCCGAGGGAGAAGGTGCTAGTACTAGCTTCACCTAAGCCAGTTACATTGCGCCGACCCCTGCCACCAGCCGTTGCTGTGGAGACTGCTCCCCCGCGCACACCACCACCAGGTCCTGTTACAAGGTCAAGGGCAAAAAGAGGGAGGATAGAGACCCCAACCAAGTGCCCTAAACCCAAGGCTTTGACCACCACCTCTGAATGCACTGAAAAGAGGATCAAAGTGTTCCACCCTCTAGGCTCTACTAAGAGGGAAAGGCCTGACTCCTCACCAAACCCAGCCACGCCCACTTCGCCCGTGCAGAGGCCGAGGAAGCTGCCCTGTATACCCCCACCATCGCCACCACCATCACCACCACCTACACCCCCACCCCCACCGTCACCCCCACCACAGCCCCAACCATGGGAGTTCGACCCAGGGGCACCACCAGTGACGGACTTCTCTCAACCTACACCTTCCAGTCCCTCCTCATAATCACCCTGGCTATGATGGCTAATGGCGATTTGTTTGAGGAGGAAGGGGTGTTGGTGTATGAGGAAGGGGAGGTCAGAGCCCTGACCGCGACTTGGACAACAGTGATCGTTCTACACCCCCCCTCGCCCCCTCCTGTCAGTGCTTGGGTCTCCGTCCTAAGAAGGCGAATTGGAGAACTCAGACAGGCGGAGGTTGTGGGAGACGGAGATGTCAGTGCCTGGGAGGAGCACATGGGTTTCCTCCAGGCAGAGATTCCAACACCAGTCCAACAAGACACCCGAAGGAAGAGAGGCCTATTCAATTTTGTGGGCTCGCTAAGCCGTGCCTTGTTTGGCACCGCTACTGTAGGACAGGTGAACGAATTAAGGTCTGCAGTACAAGAAGCTCAGGCTAGCGAGAGCGCATTGGCCCATTGTCAGGAAGAGATGGTGTCGGTGTTGAATCAGACAAGGCTCTACATGACAGAGAACCGCTTGGACATCGCGCAGCTCCAAGCTGCAGCAAGTAACATCTCCCGCCAAGTGACAGACATTCTAACACAGTTAAATGGTTTCAGTAAAGATATTCATAGAATTCATATGAAAAGGGAAGTGGATATTCTATTGCAGCGAGTGAGTAGGGCGGTGGAAAATTACCACCGTCAAAACGAATTATTTTATCGCCAGCGCATTCAGCTGGAAAGGGGATTCTTAACAGACCAGATTTTACCACTGGCCTACTTATCAGAAATATTGTCTAAATTACAAGAAGGGAAACACTACACCCCACAAGATAACCGCTGGTATTATAGACACCTGAACGTTCGACTATTATTAGACGGCGAACAGGAGCTAATATACCAGACAGTAATTCCGGCAGTTTCAGGCACTCAATTTTTACACTATAGATTAAAGTGTTTTCCGGTCCCATATGGTGCTGACCACCTGAGAAAGTTGGTAGGAGAAGAGGAGGTGGCCCTAGATAGCATATCCAGCGCGTCATTTCTTCCTCAGCATTGTATCGGGTTTGAACCCCAGATTTGCTCAGCTGCAATAGAGCATCTAACCCCGACCTGCGAAACAAATATTATTTTAGGTAAAAAGCCAGACCTTTGTAAGGCGCAGATTGTAAAAAGAAATAACTTAACAAACCAAGTGTTTAGAGAGGGAGAGTCCATTTCTTCTGTAATTCTGGCTATTTATGAACCTCTGGAAACAATCTTGAGGTGCCCTGGGCAAAAACCAGTGATACAAACGTATCATCGGCATGCCAGGGTGATTTTAGAAGGCGGTTGTCTCCTGGTCGGAAAGGATTGGCGTGTGAGTAGCATCCAACGCCATGAGTCCCATATAACCCTCCCCATCCCCAAGATTATGCCCCTCCCCGGGTTTAATCTGACTTATGGCAAATTATCCCTTTACCCCCATTTAGATCAGCAATTGACTTTCCTGCCAAGAGCTGAAATACCCTTACTAGCCCTGACAGATTTTCCTAAACCCATTTCCCCCCTGATTTCCTCCACCCCTTGGTCCGAAAGTTCTATCTGGGGTATAGCCACTCTCATCCCCACTCTCCTAGGAGTCATGACCCTGGGAATAATCTACCTCCGCCGAAAGGGGCTCGCCCCAAGAGGCAAAGTCAACCTTTTGTGTTGTCTGAGAAACCTTAAGCCCCGAGAGAAGATCCCAATAGGACCCCCAACCCACCACCCTGTAGCCCTAGCCCTCCAAGACCTAGATCGAGAGGAGGGAGAGGCCACTCCAGGCGCTAGGACTGGCTCTCGTTCCCTCGAGCATATCCCTGCCCCCTCCCCCGCCTCACCATATTACGCTGCCAATTTCGGACTGACCAGGATGAAATAATTAGTCTACCAATGTTTATTGGGTTTCTCTGGGGTAACAAACACTTTTTTTGAACTTGTCTGTAACTTACTCTTGTTTTAATATTACTATTAATTTTCGTTCTGTCCTCTTCTCGGGTGCGAGGGAGATCACAGAACACAGAGTAGTATACCTGGGTGAAATCCATTTTCTCTCTCGGGAGGAAATGGTGGAATCCGTGAACAAGGATCCAGCCCAAATAGGTATTTTTATTTCAACTCTCATTTATGAGAAGTTGTTTTTACACAAACAGAATCGGTCGAGACAGAGGAGCCTGAGAGGAAGCACCATGGAATCGAAGCCCTCACCTTGTCTCCGACCATTCTGCTTTGAAGAGGTATTTTTCCAAATAATAAGAGTTTATACGTGATGCTACAGTAAAGTCGACATGTGTTCTGTAGTATTTGAGGTTAAAAATGGAAATATTGTAGTGTTGACTACCCAACCGCTCTCACTCTCCATGGCCAAAGGAGGAGAGAGAAAGAGACGGGCGTCCTGTCGGTCAGCGACGAGGTCCAGCGGGGGCCTCGGCTGACCGGCCGGGCAGAGGAGACGGCGGTGACGACCGTATTGGAGAACTTTGTGAGTACTAGCTCAGTACAAAGGGAGACATTTAACAGTGTTCAGAAGCACACTTAAAAACACAGAGACTTCTCTTACATAATATTCGACTAAAAGACTTTTTAGTGCAGGGTGATGGCCTCTGATATAAATGAACACTCCTTTTAATAGAGCCACTCCCTTTGGAAACTTCCTATCTTGACCCGTTAGGTCTACAGATATAATAATTTATAATACTTTTACTTTACCCTTTTCTATGATTTTGTGTGTGTAAATTATGTAACCTTATTTCTATTTCTCTTGTCTGGTTGGACTGGGTTGATCAGTGGCTAAATATTTTGTTCGAAAGAAAGCTTTCAACAAAAATAAAATATGGGACGAATGTAAAGAATTGGCATCTTTGGATCCCAGACCCGACCTATTTAGCCCTGATCATGGTCAGGGCACGCACGCCACACGTGGCCTGGCCAGGAGGGAGGGGGAGATGAGCCACTCAGGGCTCACCCCACCTCCCCCAGCCCGACCTAATTACTTATACACTGCTCTGGGGTATCAAGAGGGGGGAAGGGCTAAGAGGGAGGGGGGGCTGGCACGAGCCATGGGATCCATGAGTAAGGGGTGGGAGGGGGAAGGCTGAGGAGAGGGATCCGACCTGCATGCACTCCTTTTATGGTCTCTGCCTGGGGAGCAGAGGTCGGCGTGTGGGCAAGGAAGATTCTCTCTCCCTCAACCAATTAGAGGGAAGGGGAAGAGCTAGTGGAATATTTCCTGGGTTTGATTGTATGAATAATTCATGATTGTGGAGTATAAAATAAAGTGACCATTCGGACCTAGGTACTCTGTTACTCGCTGAGTCACCACCGCCTAGGCCGAATCCAGACGAACTACAACCTCGGACTTCTTGTCTCACTTCTTCATCTTACTGAACCTATGGGCTAAAAACCCTTAGTCTTCTTTACAACATATCATTAACGACTAGGGTCATTACATAACCGATAATGATTTAATTTGATATAGTGCCCATTTCCTGATTTTATATTGATCCAATATGTATGATTGTGTAAATTATTGTATGAAACAGTGTGTGTATTATATTGTCAAAAATCGGAATAAAAATCTTTATATATTGTTATAGAGTCAAAAAGTTAGTATCTCTAGATCTATCTCTCTCAGTTTTATCCTTTTGACGATTTGCTTTACTTAATTATTATTAACTATGTGGATGTGTTATATCAGGTGACGATTCACCCTTCTGATGATTCACCTTTTATTCTTCTCTATAAACTGGGCGAATGTACTTCTGAGACGATTGTATTTTATGATGACTGTACTGGGGGACGATTTCCTCCTGTATTGTACTCTGTGGATTGACCTGCTTAAGGTCCGCATTTTTTATATAAAAGCATGAGTTTGTGAAATGAGAAGACAGAATAAACCTAGCTACGAAACTAGACAGTGGTAATGTTGATTCTACCGAGATCTTGAATTCTTAGTCGATTACTTCACTTAGATACGTTCTCACAAGTAACTGGTGATTCAATCATATCAGGCGAGAAGCAACTAGAGAGTAGATGAATGAATACATAATCTTTTATTAAGACAAATCCAGTAAGACGAAAGCATCATGGCATACTCTACATCTCCATCACTTGAACATCTGTGGGATGACCAACCTCAGAGGGAAGACCCCCTCCATCTAATAAACCAGCGAACGAACGACAGGCAAAACCGTATCAATATATTATAATCAGTTGATGTTATTAAAATGTTTTTATTTTAAGGTGGGAAAATTAATTACTATAAGATTTGAGAAGCAACATTGACGAAAGTGTGAAGTTAGGTGGTGACTTTATTTCCAATGTTTCGTGGCTTATTGTAGCCCTTCATCAGGGAAAAGTACATTCTGTTCGTTATGCGGTGGGGTTATATTGAGAATTGTGTAATACTAACGGAAGTTGACATTGTCTCCTTAGATACTTCGTTCCTAGCTTGTTCATTTCCTCGCGGGGGGCGATCGCAGTGTTTTTGCGGTCATTTTTCAGTCGGGGTTGTCTGTGTCCTTAGGTTGTTTGGTGGGGGAGAGTTATCGTTGTATATTAGAGGTGGAATGTACTATTTGAGAATTGAATCGATGACTGATGAAATATAATTAAAAGTTTTAAGTTGATTTCTATAGTTTATTAAGATGACAGATTATGCATCAAGATGTTCAGTTCGAAATTGTTTATTGGTACTTGAAGGAACAAAAAATGTTTTTATTTTATTACACACTGAAAACCTTTGTTAAAAAGATTTTTCACTTTTGTGTGACTTATGTGTGACTATGTTGGCGCGCTGTTGCGATTCTTGCCTATGTTCTTTCCGATGAGTTTGTGGCCATCGTTGCACATCTGTGTTTCAGCTCCGGCTTAATATTCATCGATATTAAATAATGATGTTTCGTGATCGTATAGTTTACTTCTGCGAGAATAAATATATCATGAATATCGATAGCAAGGGATGGGAGGAAATAAACTGACGCGACTGGATAATTATTAAAGTTAAAGGACCAAGGGTTGAAATATTCTATGTTTCAAACGCAGCTCCGAGATATAACATCAAGAGTGAAATACTTCTTTCATATGTTCCCTTTATTTCTCCTTGTGTGCTGGGTTGAAGACCTTGCTCCTCACCCTTATATGAACAGGTACATCAAGATAATCAATGATTTTCAACACAAAATAACATTATGTTTGCAATACAAACCAGGAATAACTAAATAAATATAATAATGAAATAAATACAAACTTGAACATGAATGGTGAAATGTGTAATAAATAGCATGGTTAAAGTCAGGACGGTATAACATAAATGGTTAATTAATGATATATTAATCAAGTTATATCAAATGCAAATATGTGATGTGTTTCAGGAAAATGAGTCATAAGTCGCAAAAAATAGATTTTGAGATACCATTATATTTGAAAAGATGAGATCAAGTCGATTCCAATGGTAGTAAACAGTCTAATAATCTAATAAGTATTTCTAGATTTTAAGTTTGATATTTTCGTTTCTGAAAAAAAAAGTTTTCAATATTTCTTTAGGTGAATAAACAGTAAAGTAACTAAACTTAGTCCATAAATAATCACATATCGTCATGGGTTGCAATGTATACCCCAGGTACTACAAGGAGGAATCCGGAGACGGAGGTGCCCGGATCTGGAGCTACCCAGAGCTCAATGGATATGTTCAAATATCCTTTATATATACTGGAATCGTTACATCAATATGAGCATTTCTTACCCTGGGATCTCTATACGACTTGGGACACACATTACTAACTACTAGGGCATAACAAAGAACAGTGCGTTTCACTAATAATCTTATTATTCAAAGTTATAAAAGTTATTCAAAGTTATAATGACACGCGTGACAGCTCACATGTCTGCTTCATCATTTCATTATTTAACCGACTCAGTTATTAGTCTCTTACTGCCTCCTCCGTATCCCTAATTTAGTGATAAGTATAGCATTATTCTTAGTAGAATACCTAAGCTGTAATAAAGACAGGTTGAGGATGATATAGTGCTTTGAGGTGTTTTATTCAATAAGATACCAACGTTTCAGAGTTTACTTTACTCCTTCTGCAGGTTTTTATTTCATTACCTGTGAACATAAGCATACAATTCTGTACAACATCTTTTCAGCGCAGTCGTCACAATATACATAGAATATCTTTCTCTTATCACCTTAATTAATTTTAGCACCTAATAATGATTAATAACACAAAGTACAACCGTAATAGTCAAATAAGAGCAGTCAACCCTGACCCCTGACCTTTCCCTGACCCTTTCCCTGACCCTTGGCCTCACCCCTTCCTGGTCTAGGCTCATCTTACATCCGCTTCCCTTTTTTTTTAAAAACAAAATTCTATTGCAATACAGTTTTGGGAGACCTTGATAATCTTATGTATGAAGGTTAAAAAAAAGTAATCTACATAACTTTAACTTTACAATTTCATGTCAGGAAGTGCATAAATTAACTAGATTTTGCTAATAGAACGCTAGCCACTCACACCAGTGTTAGAGATAATGGAGTTTGGGCGTCAGTCTTATATAAACAAGGGAAATAAATTAGGGAAATGCAATACAAATTAAAACACAATATTATTGGAGATAGTGTTCAATGAGATCAGATTAATTCTATACTTGAGATATTAGACAGGAATCAATTGATGAGCACAGAATATCATGGTAATAATAAAATAGTATTAAGAGTCATCATCTGTACACGATGTGTAATATTACAGACTTTTCCTCTTTTTATGCACATATTACACACACCAAATATACATTACTGAGACTACCTACAAGTTGAGCAATGTTCACATCCACAGGAGTACTACGCTCCACACTTGACCTTGAAGTTGCTGAAAGGGCATAACAGCGTCCCGGTGAAACTGTTTTTTCAAGAGATCTAAGCATTATCGTTGGGAGCAAACTTTGTGCGCCAAGTTATCAAAAGATTAAATAATCAATGTTGATAATAAAGCGCAACAGACCTGTATCGTTGTTAAGGACATGACACATCAAATATGCAAGAACATATCTGTTCTTGTTTTGACCACTTCAATTATCACAAGTAAGATCTACGATTTGTTCCCCCAGACCCAAGTTTTCAAAGTAATGATTAAGATATAACAGCAATTGACACTTACTGGTGCAATGGCTCTCATCAATCAGGTAATTAACGTGTCTAGGCAAATACTGAATAGGCCTACCTTCCTCGGTGTGAGGAAATAAATGCGCCCTGGTTTTATCCAATAGGAAGATAAGTCCATGTGTTGTGAAAAGTCAAAATAACGCCATACTCAAAAGTCACATGAGGGATGAGGGCAGAGCGTGGGTTTATCACTGTCACTGCATCAGTCCATAGATGTTGTTGATGAAAATATTATTTCCTTGGCCACTAAATCCAAATGTCTTTGCTGTTTTTTCACAGATTCAGGGAAATTACTAAAAGATGAAATATCACAAATGTCATGAATGTCATTCCTGGCAAAGGTCTTCCATGGGACGAGCACTATCCTTGGAAGTAATTGTAGCCCTAGATGCCTGAACGTGGAGTAATCTTTCATGGATTGTTGATTGTTGGTTTCATGCGTCGTTGGTTGTTGTGTTTGAAGCTACTCGGAAGGCCAGAGCATGGGTCTCTGCATAGGGGGCGATGAAATGTACTATATTCTTCATGTCTTCATGTGTCAATGAACCAGTAGGACAGCGACCGCCGCCACCTCGTCTACGAGTGACTATACCATTATCGGTGAATGGTTTCCGCTCAGCAGTTAGCTTGTTTTGGCTAAGCCTGGAAGAGAAAAGACAGAAATAATTGTTGAGTTACAGGTCAATAAAAGTGGTTTACAACAAGATATCAAACATAATGCAGAATTGTTAATGAGAAAAAAAGAAATCACTATTAGAAAATAATATTATGGTAGATCAATATGTATAGGTCAGTATATATAGTAATAGGAACAAAAATATTCATGATAATACTCACTTGTAAAGGAATTTAAAGTAACTTTGCCCACATGCTTGTTGCCCTGCTTGTAGTGGTTCTTGTGGTGGTGATGTTCCCCCCTCCATTTGGGCCTCTCCTTCTGTGGATTACTGGTGTCAGTAACGGTATTAGAAATGTCTAAGAGTGTCATGTCAAGCTCATCTGAAATGACAGTATAAGAACCATAAAATAATGGAGAATAACATTAATTTAAAATCACTTTGTTCAAGTTGACCAACTTCCTTCCGAGTCATCTCAACCTACAGAATGTTCAATCAATCAACTTGTGCATATTATTGAACATGAAACGTATCAAGAATGTGAAATTGTCAATAAAATTTGTTTAAAAAAAATTCATTCAAACTATCAATTGTGATGTGTTTCTAGAAAATGACTAACAAGTCGCAAAATTCATATTCACAAGACCTCCTTATTGGAATGTTTTCATTTTGGTGGCATCTATTGAGAGAGTTCTTATGAATACATGAATCAAATTTCAGGATCATGTATCAAATATATCCATGCATTTCTAAAATCATCCTATGGAGTACATTTACCTACTTTACTAGTAATTTTTCACCCACAAATATAAAAAACTTTTTTTACAGGAATCAAACTTCAAATATAGAAATACTTACTTAATGTCCTTAATGTTTACCACCATTGGAATCGGCTTGATCGCCTCATTTCAAATATATTCATATCTTAAAATCCATCTTTTGCGACTAATGACTCATTTTCCTGTTTAATGACTTGAAACACACGATTGATTGTAATCTTCCTTTGTTGGCTGCTGTATCTAGAGTAACATTGGTCTGGGGAAAGATAACTGTCCTTCTCCGAATAATGAATTCAGTTGATCACCATCACATGTCAAGACTAATGGCATGTTAGAGACAAATGTCTGCAAATACACATTATATATTAATGGAATGTGCTTAAAATGAGAATTAATGACATTTGCTAATTGCTGATGGTATAGACAATGGTGTTAATCATGTATGAGAGTGGATGACAAGGCAGGAGCAATTTATTGCTGATTTTGATGATGTGAGTTGATTAGTCACATCTTCAAAATCAGCAATAAACTCCTGTTCATGCCTAATCGATTTTTGCCATGTAATGATTGTTGTCAGTTGTTGGCATTGAATTATTCAATAAATAATTTAAGTAAATGTAAGGAAATGAAGGAAGTTTAATCCAGCTTTGTGATCAATCAGTTTATGCCATCAAGAATCCATTCACATGAATAATAAATTGTTTCATGCGTTACATTGTGAGTGGGAATATGTACAAATATTTAAATTTCTTTTTGATATTCAAAATGAAATTTCTCCCATACTGCTTCTGATTACATACCTCAAGTTTAATGCATGTTATCTAGTCTAATGAATTACCATTCAAGTCCTGGTAGTATGTATGCACTGCTGTCCTAACCAAAATATCCGCCTGAGAGAAAATGAGGTGCATTTACCATATGTGATGTGTTTTAGGAAAATGAGTCATAAGTCGCAAAAAATAGATTTTGAGATACCATTATATTTGAAAAGATGAGATCAAGCCGATTCCAATGATAGTAAACATGAAGGACACTAGAGAAGTATTTCTATATTGTATGTTTGATATTTTTATTTTTGGAAAAAAAGTTTGCAATGTTTCTAGATGGGTAATAATCAGTAAAGTAATTAAATATAATCCATACAAAGGCCTTCAAAACGCAGGAATATATTTATTACAATATCTCGAAATTTGTTACATGGGTTTATATGATTATAAGTGCTAAACCCTCTAAATATCAGAACATTTCAATAACGGGATCCTGTGGAAAAAAACACTATGAAAAATATATTTTACGACTTATGACTCATTTTCCTAAAACGGATCACATATATGTTGTGTCACAGGAAAATGAGTCAAAATCCACAAACTATTATATTTTTCAAATGTTCTTCCCATAAGTTTCACATGTCCCCTGCCATAGGATGTGTAAGTGTCATGGCGGTGGGGCGCAAATTAACAGAAATTAGTTGCGTAGTTGTACCAATGTGTGGACCGGAAGTAAACAATCTCCATAGAGTTAGCATTGGGGCCATAAATAATCACTCTATACATCGCCCCAGTAAAGGTTTAATGATACTGGAGGCTATAGTTAAAATCGTTGGCCTCTAAAGATGGATATATCTGAGTTAGAATTCATAAAACTATATGATCGATGAACAAACACAGATCATTCATCTCTGCAATGGTCGGGCTATGGGCGATTTGCGCGACAAGTCCACACAACGTCATGAAACTGCTACAGTAGCGCGACTCAACAAATTGCTGCCGTAGACTACTTACGCTCCCTATTATGACCCCATTAGGACTGCAAGATTATTATACCATTATGATCTCATTAGCACGCTCTACCTCTATGCAGAAATAGTATTAGCGCAGTAGGCGCCCACTCATACCGTTCTTATCCCATATGGAAGGCCGGGAGCCTAGACTGAGGACGATTTAAGGCTGAAATCGCCAGAAAATGTACAATTCCCCTTCACCAATGCCCTCAAATAACCCAAATTTAATACAAAAAATCAGGTTTTTCAATTCTAATTAATTTCAAACGTAAACTGGGTTCTTACCATATTATATTAGGAATCAGACTCTTTCCTCCGACTGCGGTAAACGCCACAAACCACTCTGTTCACACACCAATGACAATTCTCCATCGCTGTTCACAACATTCCATGATATCATCTCCACACATTCTGCCCCAATAGTAAGACGTGACATCAACTATAAACATAAGTTAGCAGTAAAATATATATCCACATTCATCCAAGAGTAAATTTTGCAGGGAAAACAAGCACAATTAATACTTTTTTTAAAAGAATATTATTTTGAAACTGCTGTAATGTCTGGCATTTTTCATCTTGAATTTCAATTTGTTGTGAAGACGTCATTGACATCCTTCAGCCATACTCTAGTTATGTGTGATCCGTTTTAGGAAAATAGGTCATAAGTCGCAAAATATGGATTTTGAGACATTTGAAAAGAGGAGATCAAGGTGATTTCAATGATAGTAAACAGTAGATCATATGTTTGCAATGTTTCTGGATGGGTAATTACCAGTAAATTAAGTAAATGTACACCATACGAAGGCCTTCAAAACGCAAAGAGATCTTGTGGAATAAACACTTTGAAAAATATCCATTTTGCAACTTGTGACTCATTTTCCCGGAACACATCACTATGTGCAAAGGTAACGGGGGGCACCACACACACATGGGTCAGATTTTCAGAAAACTCACAATTGGCTGCTGTACACATTTAGTCAATTTTGCTAAATTACACTGCAATTTGGCCAATACGAGGTAAATTTGAGTATATTCGGCATTGCATTGATTCTAGCAATCTGTTTGGTTAGGTTAAACTGTATTTTGAACTTGATTTTCTTCTGAAATTTGGGTTATTTGAGAAGATTGGTGAAGTTGAATGGGAATTATCTGAAAATCTGACCCATGTATGGTAAATGAAAAAGTAGATCACACATCCTGCTTGTTGGGTATGAAAGCTTGTTTATGCAGTAGTGCATAAACAAGCTTCCATACCATACATGTATAGAATTGAATGTTATAATTAAATTACATTCCTACCATATTATACGGAGAATTGGTTCCTTTTCTCTGACTGCAGGTAGCGCCACCGACCACAACATTCACACACCAATGTTTCCATCGCTGTTCAATATGACCATAAACAATGGCTGTACAATATATATCCAAATTTGTCTAAGTGGGAATTTTGCAGAAAACATGAACACATTTAACTCTTCTTTTAAAAAATCGTTTTTACCAAGACTAGTTTACCTTATGATGGTTATGGTGGTCCCCTCCCTCCCCCTAGTACCTAGGGGGAGGGAGGGGGGAACCTGCTGTAACATCTGGGATCAAAGTTAAAAACTAATTGTCATCAAATAAAAACAAAAAACCTATGAAACTCAAACTAAGAATAAGAATGTTAACTTACCGGGCAATTGCTGGTATGATTATGGTGACAACATTAATTATATAATTATATATATATACTTGCCAGACTTGGTTTCCCGGTACTGATCACAGTGGGATACAATTGTCAATGTGTAACTCATTGACAATTGTGGATACTAAGGACATGCACGTCACGGGCGAGCTGTTGAACGTATACGTTTCTATCAGCCGTATGGTGAAAACTGGATGCGCCGCAACAAAAAATCGCTTGGTGAACTTACACCACTGGCGACCGGATTAGTTAAAAGCTGTGGGTGTTTTTAGGGCCAGGGATAGATATCCTGGCCATAAAAACATTTGTTTGCACCACACGAATGGCACTGGGAGGTATAATGGCACAAAGTATAACACATAGGTAGACCCCAATGAAGACCAATCATGCACATGAGTAAGAGAAATGATGTAAATAATTGCTTTTAAGGTTGAATGTAATGAAAATCTTTTACTTCTGTATGTACAATTTAGGGCTCACATGGAAGAACGGTGAGTATACGGTGTATGTATAATAAATGATATATTATTATGTATGTAATTGAATTATATGTATAATTCAGTATAATACTTACAATCCCAACATACAATTGGTGAACCACTCCATCTAATATCTTCTAAACATTGCCTTGATGTATCACCTGACCGATGTATTGTACCATTTCTACAAGACCATGTCACCCACTGGCCAATGCTATAATCAGTCCCATGTTGTACAGAGTCTGCCGGTGTCCCTGGATCCCCACAAACAGCTGCAATAATTATGTAACAAATTAGTCCTCCAATTGATTTATAATTTTCTAAAAAGAAATATGTTCATATTACCCCACCTGGGAGAATATGTATATAATCAACTAGTGACCACCACCTGTGAGGCTATTCTTCCACTAGCCAGTGCACACCAGTTTGAACACTTGCTCAGTGGTTACCAGCTATACCAGTCTCTTGAAAAAAAATTTCTTATGTACTAAAACCAAAATCAAGTGAAATAGGGTGATATTGTTTTGGTCTTTATAAATTACTCTTCTTGTTTTTCCATAGATATGATAGTTATTACTATGAATTACTTACATTGAACGTTTCTACCGATGATATTTTACTTATGCCAAATGTATGTAGCTGAATGAAAATAAAATATTATACTTACGAGAGGAGCATACAATTGGTGAACCACTCCATCCAGTTTCCTCTAAACAGCTCCTAAATGTATTACCTGACAGATATGTTGAACCGGCTCTACATGACCACGTGACCGACTGGCCAATACTATAATCAGTCCCAGTTTTTACAGAGTTTGCCGGTGTCCCTGGATCCCCACAATGAGCTGCAATAATCGTCTAACACATTAGTCCTCCATAAGATTATTTACATTTAAAGTGGCTAAGATAGTTAAAAACATAGGTTTGGGAGTAGGCAAGAATCGCCTTGAAAATCCCCCCAACAACTAAATCAAACCTTCTTAGTCCTATTACAAACTTATTGTTCTTTTAATTTTCCCATTTGCTGTGGACATACAATCCTTTTGTAACTGTTGCCTGCTCCTGTCTGCGCCGCCCCCATGACAGTTTGAATTTATAGAACAGGGTCACAATCTGGTTTAGGAGAACTGAGGATTGGTGCAGGCGAATTGTACATTTTCCGAAAATCTGACCCACATATATTTCGACTACTACCAGTGGTTAACATGTCAGGAATTAAAACCAAAATGATGCCGTTTATTTCCAAAATTGTTAACGTTTTTGTTTTTCATTTTCAAAACTACATTTGGAGTGTGGTGAAACTAACTCAAGGTATCAAATTGATATTTTATTAAGAATCATTTCCTTATTTCTTTATAAGTATTTGATAATTTGTGTTCCTTTTAGGTTAGATCTTCAGAAAATGTACAATTGGCCTTCACAAATCCGTTCCAATGACCCTCATTGACCCTCAACAGCAGTTTAAGATAGCAAAGCAGACACTATAAATATGTGCTATGCCAAATATACCCAGATATTACCTGGTATTCATCTTTTTTCAGCCTAATTTAGCAACATTTGCTAAATTTGTAGAGCTGCCAATTGTACATTTCTGAAAATCTGTCCGACAAGCTCCATCCAAAACTCTAGTCTTTACTCTAGCATTGAACCGTTGCTTCCCTTCTCACATCAGGATGATTGTCGTAATTAATTGTCGTTTGAGAAATAAACCTATTCACCCAGAATGTTTATCTGAGATTTGCACTTACTGTATTTACTGAGGAAGAAAATCTGGATACCATATATGCCCCAGTCATCCATTGTGTCTGTCGTCCTTGATGCACCGCATCCACCAAAGCTGAACTGGCCATATAGTGTATAATTGTCTGGAGGCGGCTGTGCGATACTGGTGGGACGAATATTATCACTAAGACAGTCTAGTAAGCTTGGGGACTCGCTAGTTAAAGGACCACCAGTCCCAGCATCTGAATAGATTGCAATGTAATTATCTCTGCTACCACCACAGAATGTATATCCACAATTATATCCTCTGACCTTGAATCCAAGTGTAGTCCTTGTACTGGCCAGAGCCCGTTTGAAGAAGCCAATGTAGATGTAGTATGGAGATCTGGCAGGAGAAGGTTCCACAAAGTCTGTCCATCTGTTTCTCATTACTGTTGGGGCATAACTACCAGTCTCATCAGTACTCAGAAGTTGAAAAGTGCCACACAAGAAACCATCTTGTATGTAAAAACATAACAAGGTACCTGTGTAATCACTTGTCTTGAGGTCATCTAAATCAATGTCCAATGCTACATCATCAGTAAAAGTACTTTTGGAAAGGAAGAGGTAGCCAACGCTCGAATAGAAACCACAGTATGCAGTGAAGGGCTTCCCAGTGCGCGTGTATAATGTCTTCTCACCGTCACCCGCGTCACCATTTTCAAACGCTTCAGCACAGTTTTCTGCAGACAAGTTATTAATTGTGTATCACTATTACGTTTTATTGTATTACAAATTATTTGTAACTGTCATGCATTAATATCTCTCATTTTTGTCATGATGTGGATGAGACTTGAACCTATATATAGGCAGATTTTCAGAAAATGTACAATTAGCAGCTGTATATATTTAGTAAATTCTGCTAAATTAGGCTGCAATTTGGTCAATACTAGGTAAATTTGAGTATATTCAGCATTGCATTGATTCTAGCAATCTGTTTGGTTAGGTTGAACTGTATTTTGAACTTTATTTTCGTCTAAACGTGGGCTATTTGAGAAGATTGGTAAAGTAGAATTGTGCATTTTTTGAAAATCTGACCCCTATATAAACATTGAAGACAAATATGATACACTGTTGTCATTAGTTTTCAACATAAGTTAAGGTCTTGCATCATATCTGAGGAAGGGGAAAATGAGTCACAAGACAAATGGATTTTGAGATATCACCATATTTCAAAAGGTTAGATCAAGCCGACTCCAGTGATAGTAAGCAATAGGATATTTAATAAGTGTCTCAACATATCTTTGTGTGTGTAATAAATAATTAACCAGATATAGCTATATTTCATAATGGTCATTCACTGTGATAAAAGAGTTGAACATACCCCTTAGGATGACCTTAGATATATTGGCATAATTATGTCCAATAAAGTCTGAAAATTTGGTACATCGAGCCCCTAGCATGAAGACCCAAACACATCAAACGGCTCCGGAATTTGATACATGAATACATGCATGTGGTGAAAAGCACTAAACAGCTAAACAATTTCTGAGAAAATGTGTATAATAAGATCTACTGCGCTTGATTAGGCTATTGCGCTAATAGAACAACTTAATGAATAACAGTGGGTCATCTTCGTCCATGACGACTGTGGAACTGTACACTGTCAAATATTAATGTAAAACAACAGAAAACTCACAAACCTCCCTTAGCTGGAGTCATGCTTTCTGCCAGCAACATGATCAAGAACAAAAGTAAATCTAAATGGAAGAAGTTGACTTACTTGGCTGAGCACCGTGAATGGGATCGGGTGAAAATGACAGACACACTAAGATGGCTGCTGCCGTCCGGAAGATATTCATGCTGAATACCATGAATGAAACCTACTAGATTACCACACTCTTATTAGAGTTTGATAACTACAAGCAACGATACTTCTGTAAAGGTGCTTCGGCTTCATCTGAATTCTCAGAACCAAAGCCACGCAACATATACTATTTCCAACGGTTCCATAATCAACATTTCAGTGGGAATCATGTTAATATTTGATTTGAAAATATTTTATTTCATTTTTAATATTCGGATCGATGCAAAACTTTAGACGAATAGGAGGCTGTTGAAATGGCTCCAGAAGTTTCTGAACACAAGGGGGCGGGCGCAAGCAGAGTATAAGGGTCAGAATTTCAGAAAATGTACAATTCACATTCACCAATCCTCACAAATAACCCACATTTAAGACAAAAATAAAGTTAAAAATACAGTTCAACCCAACCAAACAGATTGCTAGAATCAATGCAATGACAGAAATGCACCTAGTATTGACATAATTGCAGCCTAATTTAGCAGAATTTACTAAATGTGCAGAGCTGCCAATTGTACATTTTCTGAAAGTCTGTTCCTGTTGTTAAGTTATTCATGCCATGTGTTTCAGACCAACTCACACCCACTCATTGATGTTGCGAGGAAACAATATTTAGCACTATTTACCGGATGTACCACGCTTAGATACTTATTCCACACATGCTCATGGGTCAGACTTGCAAAAAGTGTACAATTGGCAGCTGTACACATTTAGTTAATTATACTAAATTAGGTTGTGATTTGTTCAATACTAGGTAAATTCAAGTATATTTGGCATTGAATGGATGCTATCTGTTTTTTGGTTGGGTTGAATTGAATTTTGAGAATCATTTTTGTGTACAATTAAAATTATTTGAGAGGATTGCTGAGGGCAAATTGTACATTTTCTGAGAATCTGACTCTCATGAAGCTCAGCTATGGAGAATCAGCTATTGATTTGGCAATCATCATGGGGAGATGAGCGTTGATATGAAAGGCCTCATCACTCTAGGCACATCATTATAATACATTGTACATGGGATTGATTAAATCTTATCATCATGGGGACATGAGCGTTGATATGAAAGGCCTATGACTCAAGGCACATCACTTATAATACATTGAACATGTACAAGGCAATGGTTGAATCTTATCAGAATCTATACATCAACTGTGCAGGACATTAATGGTACTTTCTTGATATATACATATTTTAGTAGTTGACTAATGGCCACCAAAATAATCAAAATTAATGGGTTTGTTTCCCACTGACCAGCCATTCTGCCTGTATCCACATTTAGAACAAAAAAAAGAATCTGTACAATCTATAATCAACTAATGGGAGGAGGAGTGGGAGGAGTAGGGGGAGGAGGGAGAAGGAGTAGAAGGCGGAGGAGAGAGGAGAGAGGGGCAGGAGGAGATGGAGTAGGAGGAGGAGTGGGAGGAGGTGGAAGTGGAGGAGGAGGAAGTGGAAGTGGAGGAGGAGGAGTGGGAGGAGTAGGGGGAGGAGGTGGAGGTGGTGGAGGTGGTGGAGGAGGAGGAGGGAGGAGGAGGGAGGAGGGGGAGGGAGGAGGAGGAGGTGGAGGAGGAGGTGGTGGAGGAGGAGGAGGTGGAGGAGGTGGTGGTGGAGGAGGAGGAGGTGGAGGAGGTGGAGGAGGGAGGAGGAAGAGAAGAAGGAGGAGGAGGAGGAGGAGGTGGTGGAGGAGGAGGAGGTGGAGGAGGTGGTGGAGGAGGGAGGAGGAAGAGAAGAAGGAGGAGGAGGTGGAGGAGGAGGAGGTGGAGGAGGAGGAGGAGGGAGGAGGAAGAGAAGAAGGAGGAGGAGGTGGAGGAGGAGGCAGGAGTAGTGGGAGGAGGAGGTGGAGGAGTAGGGAGGAGGAAGAGAAGAAGGAGGAGGAGGTGGAGGATGAGGGAGGAGTAGTGGGAGGAGGTGGAGGAGGTGGAGGAGGAGGAGGAGGAAGAGAAGAAGGAGGAGGAGGTGGAGGAGGAGGAGGAGGAAGAGAAGAAGGAGGAGGAGGTAGAGGAGGAGGAGGAGGAGGTGGAGGAGGAGCAGGAGGAAGAGAAGAAGGAGGAGGAGGAAGAGAAGAAGGAGGAGGAGGTGGAGGAGGAGCAGGAGGAAGAGAAGAAGGAGGAGGTGGAGGAGGTGGAGGAGGAGGTGGTGGTGGAGGAGTAATAGGAGGTGGAGGAGGTGGAGGAGGGAGGAGGAAGAGAAGAAGGAGGAGGAGGTGGAGGAGGAGGGAGGAGTAGTAGTAGGAGGAGGAGGAGGTGGAGGAGGAGGAGGAGGAAGAGGGAGGTTTATTCCACCCTTGCTGTGTTGTCCCTATACCTTTAGCATTGTACACTGCATACACCTGAGCTTACACCTCCAGTGTACTGAAAACCAAAAGTAGTCCTGTGCCTCATCACTAGAACAGCAAAATATAAATTAATGCACAAGCAGACGACTGAATTAACTTTATATTCGTTCGAAATATGAAATGTTTTCCATCTTATTACCCTTTAACATACTAATCTTTGCCTCTCTAGTTTGTAATCTGCTATATGTGTAAAAGTAGGCTATTTATTACAATAACCTATAATGCGTCAGCCAAGCAAATATGAGGTCATGACACAATGTTGTCTCTCCGTATGCAACCCATGAATGTCTGCTCCATCCGAACCTGCCTCTCTACTCAATGATCATGGATATATAGGGCCTATAGAACTAACCGCAGTACTGTCTGTGTGATCGTTCTTCACCAAGTTGGCGGCAGGAGGAATTCCAAGGCGCGCAGCGCAGCGCAGCACCGTGGGATTTTACACATTATTAGGTTTTAAACATATTAGATTGCTTTTAATTACGGTAACTTGCTGTAAGAGAAATATACAGCGAGGGTGTGGCATGGTTCCATTAACGCTTGAATTTATGACGGCCGTCGTAACGTTGACGACGGCCGCCGCACTTTCAATGTTTAGCAGACGATCAAATCAATTTGGCTAAAATCTGCAGGTGTCTACGTCGAAATACATTTTTTAAAATTATTCTGTTACTATTCATCTTTCAAGCTGATTGTGTCTATTGAGCAATGTGCATTGTTAACGACTTCAAATTCTGAGCATATGAACAATATCATCCAATCCAGTAGCGATTTTCAGGTATGGTTCCCCAAGTACTGTACTTAACAACGCACAAAAGAATTTTGAATTATGAGAAGGTTGAAAAATGACTTTTTGAAACTCCCACTGCCCCCATTTCGTGAGAACCGGCCATATTATTATGTTATAAGACATTGCATTGAGTCTCCTTTTATTCAGAGTATTTAATAAAGTTACCCACTCTCGCAAGCATAAATTCAATAAAAAACACCAGTAATTTCCACGAATAAATATCATGAACTTCGACAGCTATTTACAGTGACAAAATTTCAGTTATAAAATACATATTTACAGGCTTTGGAGATCCGCATTAACGAATTTGTATTCTCAAATATCATGGTTATCAAAAGTATATTTCATGTACAAAACGGCAAAGTGGTGCATCTAATATTAGTCGCACAAGCAGTGACGATGCTGTGCAGGTACTGTGCAGGTTTTCGGTGCTGTGCGTCTTTTAGTCAGACCGTACAAAGATATATGTTATACTTGAAGTTCAAGAATCAATAGTTTAGTGTATTTATCTCTATGTATCCCACATTGCCATTACAGTACAAAATAAACAATTGTTATTATCAAAGTATCCCACTCAGGAACAGTTTTGTATGACATGGCATTGATAAAGGAGAAATACAAAAACATAGACATTATATATAGTATAGGCTGGTATCAAAATAGTACATACAAGGACAATGTACAAAGGCACTTTTGCTTGCTGATACAAGGCTGAGCAGTTTTTTTTTAGAAATTACAACATAATGATATGAGTCAGATATTCAGAAAATGTACAATTGGCGGCTCTACACATTTAGTAAATTCTGCTAAATTAGGCTGCAATTTGGTCAATACTAGGTGAATTCGAGTATATTCGGCATTGCATTGATTGTAGCAATCTGTTTGGTTAGGTCAAACTGTATTTTGAACTTTATTTTCGTCTAAAATTAGGGTTATTTGAGAAGATTGGTGAAGTTGAATTGTACATTTTCTGAAAATCTGACCCATAAGAGAAAAATTACAACTTAATGTTGCAAGAGAATTGTATATAAAGAGGATAGATGACTACAATACGACCCTACAGCGGGTGGTAGGGAGCTGGAGAGGGTGGTTAGCTCTACTAGCAATCAATAAGAAGCATACATCCTAGTATTAATCTCTCTATTATGTATACAAAATGTAGACCAGTCTCTATTCAAATACTACTGAAGAATGTTGGCCTGTTCTTCAATAATACATCAAATGTGGGATTGATTCAAAGTATCAGTTCTGTTATGTTGAACTGCATTTTGAAGCTCATTTCTGTCTAATGTGGGTTATTTGAGATGATTAGTGAAGGCAAATTGTACATTTTCTGAAAATCTGACCCATAACTAATTACGGGAAGTCGAGGACCAGACCCAAGCAGGAGAGGGAGACATTCTATATAATAAGGGTCAGATCTAGAAAATGTACAATTCGCTTTCACTAATTTTCTTAAACAACCCCATTTGAGACAGAAAATAGCTTCAAAATGTAGTTTAACATAGCAATACAAATATACTCAGATATACCCAGTATTCATCACTTCTCAGTCTAATTTAGCAAGATTTCCTAAATTTGTAGAGCTACCAATTGTACATTTTCCAAAAATCTGACCCATAAATAAATATATTTCAACTTATTAATTCCCGTCGCGCACAAGGCCAGTAAGAAAGAGCGACCAAACATGACACAATAGAGGCCAAAGAGCGTGCACGGCTTGCCAGTGCGTGCCGCCACTGCTTACCCCCTTACCCCCACCACTGACCAGTAGCCATATGCAGGCTTGCTGTTTTGAATTGAAACGTTTGCGCGGCCGGAACGCTCTCTGCTGATGAGTGAAGTGTCATGTGAGTGAGTGTGAAGTGCCAGATATAATACTTGTTCATGCCAGGGCAGCTGTGGGTTTATTAATCAAAATTATATTGGGATAAGGCTGGTTCCAACAAGGATAGTATTGATAATAAGTATTTTTATAGTAACATATAGAGCGACTGCCTATGTGGGTATAAATGTTAATGTGATGTGTCGCCACTTTGTGGTCAGTTATGCCTAACCCTCACTCTGCCTCTTACAGTGGTCAGTCTGCTGCTGACCGCCGTTCCCTACACACCTGCACCTAGGAATCTTTTTCTTTTTCCTATGCTAATAAAGGGCGTTCATCGACGCCGAAATCGACTACTCCCTGTCTGTTTTCTGCTTCAACTTCACCTATGCAATTTATATGTTACTTAGCCTATATTTCAGAACGGACAATCACACATAAAGTAATTAAATATACTTCTTCAGGATGACCTTAGAAACGCAGAGACATTCAATATCCAGTGTTGACGTTTAAAATAATGGTAATAAGAAATAAATTTCCGCCTGCATTGAATTTGTTGCAAATTATAGGCCAATACAATTAAGTAGTTGTTAAAGTAAAAATCAGGCTCATCCTGACTCATCTTGTCTAAGGCTTAGCCGACTTATTTCCACCAGGTGGCGTCATGATTTACTGGTTTGCATTTACAAATTCTTTTATTTATCAACACCCCAAATTATCATTATGAGGCATTTACGCACATAGATATTCTCATCCATCATGTTTTTGAAACATTATAAGTGATAACCTACTGAGTTTATTTGTGCAATTTGTTACTGCAATGCTCATTATTAAAACCCTGAATTGTAACACCCCCATAATTGTTTATGTGAAAGTGTGGGGTGGCTAAGGCGACTCTAGCTTTTCATCACCAACACATTCATACACAACTGTTGCTAGATTGCACAAGTCTGTTTGACTTTTGTCTCGTTGGCTCAGGAAAGTGTAGAAGAGCAGCAAAAATGATATAGTAAACCAGGCAGGTATAGGCTATATACTAAATATTTATTAGTTATACCTTCCTTAATAAACTGATGAGATGCCAAACAAAATATATAGGATAATACAATATAATCCATCCAAAATCATGACATCTCTTCTAAACTACCATTAAAACATTTATGGGTGCAACAGGAGGAAAGACACGTGCATTTAAAGAAATCATCTTTTTTTAAATTTCCGTGGCCAAACCTGCGGCAATGTGCGCCCTCTAACCCACTACCATTCTGCCTACCTGGCCGCGCGTTCACCCCTAACATTGGCTGCAGTTCTATATATAGCAAAGCTTAACATGGCTTGCATCGGCGACGCGCGACACGACCGCGGAAACGTTTTGATGCCAAACTTGATTTGCGCACACCGGGTTAGGATTCACATGTATTATGTCATTAACAACATGTAAAATCAGAATATGTAGAGCTGTACACCATAAAGATATCTAGGGGTAGGTGAAACAACCCCCAAAAGGGAACTCTGTATGTGTATGTATGTATATTGTTTATTTCCAGTTCAATTACACTTACATCGATATAGTCAATACAATATCTGGAAATGGGTACCACATTCTATGCTAATCATAGCTCTACCAGGAGGTCCCTTTTACACTTAATTACATTATTATATACATTTCAGTTATTCTATTTGGTAGATTCATTAGTTCTTACATAATACAACTTGGTGTGCAGACTGTTTGTTCGTTAGGGTGACCATTTGCATTCTTACGAACACTCCTGGTGTCCCTCCTGCACAAACATTGCGTCAACGGGTGGCGTGGTGTGATTTGCATTCTGACGAACACTGGTCGCATCAGCCTTTAATGTTGATCAGTTTTGTCAACTTAGTCTCTTATTGACTATCATATTTGTGAGTTGGCAGACGGTCGAGTGGTTTGCCCTTTGCATTCTGACGAACACTCCTGGCATCAGTCGGTCGTCTGTCAATACATGAGCTGAGTCAATGGCATTCTGATGAACACATGATCGAGTCAGCTCATGACCGTTCATTGGCACTGGTGCGGTAAAGAGATAGAGCAGTGGGGGGCGTTGTTTTGGTTTATGAGTTATAGGGTGAGGGTTTCTTGGCTTTGTCCCACTGTGGTTGGCCCTGGTGCCACTTGTTTTTTAGTTTTCAGTTTTGGGGCCGTTTTGGTTTGCCTGGCCTGGGGAGTAAGAGTAGAATTCTTCATCCAGGTAGGATTTGAAATCGCTAATTGTTAGGGATGTTTTTCTCCCTTTGGGGGGTAGCTTACTGTATAGATAGGGTGCCTGTATATAGTATGATTTCTGTATCCTCTTAGTTTTTGTCATGGGGACTTTCAAAAGTTTGCCACTTGTCAGATTTCTTAGGTTTAGTTTTCTATTATCTGTAAGGTTCTCATCACAGCTCATCGAGAAAGCAACCTGGAGAAGGTGTGCTTCCCTTCTTTCATTTAAGAATAGGATTTTGCTTGTGATATTTCTTTTACGCTCTCAGTTTTCTTTAGGTTATGGGCTATTCTGATAAATGAATTTTGAATAGTTTGAAGTTTCTCCAGGTGCTTTCCCATGCACTGGAAGAGGACGAGTTGTTCCCCGCTCAACCAGGAACACTTGTACTGCCCCCTGGTGTTATATAGGGTAATCGCTGCCATCTCTCTCCCTCCTTCTCTATCTCTATTTCCTGGGTATGATCATAAACTGCCTCCCTCTCAGCTCTCCCGCCCTTGATATAACCTTCAATGTAATGTTGTAAAGCAACCAATCTCACTCACTCACTCACTCCCTCTCAGCTCTCCCTCCTTTGATATAACCTTCAATGTGTTGATTAGGGCGTAAAGCAACCAATCTCACTCACTCACTCACCACTGTTCTTCCTTCCTATGTAGGCCTAGACTAACGACACCAGGTGTCAGCACATGCCACACTAGTTCCACCAGTAGTATAGGGGGAGAAGCCATGTACCCAGGAGGGACAGAAGCAAGGCAATGGAAACATACATGTAACTCATGGATATTGCTATTAGAGCGGTAATTAATTAATGGATGGTCAGGTATGGACCCCCAATACACCAGTAGTATAGGGGGAGAAGCCATGTACACAGGAGGGACAGAAGCAAGGCAATGGAACCATGTGTAACTCATGGATATTGCTATTAGAGCAGTAATTAATATTTGTATTCAATCAATTCAGATATTTCATGGGAAGACAGTTCTCCTGCATGGGAGGTTTGCAAGTGTTCCCTAATTGATATACAGTCTTAAAGTGGTGAACATTACCACGTACGTCAATGGCTGGTTCAATGATAAATTTGACATTTAAAATAAATATATTGACAGTGCACAGTTTGAATAAAGTCTTTTCTATTTACTGTAATATTAACATGTTGTGAGGCATTACTCTTATCACTACCATTGGCATTTTTCCAGTTGGAAGTGCATTTTGTATTTATCTAACATGTATGTCGTGGGCCACCGTCTGAAGCCTATTACAGGAGAAGGGTTTGGTTCAAGATTAGTTTTCTGATATTTTGTTCAGATTTAGGAGTTATTTGGAAGAATCTTATCTAATTTCATGTTATTATTGTTGCCATATAGGTTATCATGCTATACTAGTGTGGTCGCCGCATCTATCTCTTAATTAATACTGAACTTGTTCAATAATGTAACTCCATTTTCGATAGGGGGCTACCTGGAATAGCTATGGTTTCATAGAGGAGAGACACACTTTCGGAAATAAACATTATACACACATACTTGCTTTGATATGTTTCTGCCCAAGGTAAGTTTCTGGTGTTTATATGCTTTAGGTCTATGTATCTGGGATTTGTGGCCAGACGGTGACCTACTTGTGTAATCTTCTCCTATATTTCAGAGGAAGAATACCTCTTGATATGGGCTCCAGATGTTAGGGCCCAACAACGATAGGGCCCAGAAACCTCGGACGATAGGGCCCAAAGTCCACATGTTAGGGCCCACCCACCTTCAGACGTTAGGGCTGATCCTGGGGTGAGCCCTAGCGTCTGAACGTGGGTGGGCCATTACGTCCAATGGGGGTTGGGCCCTAACGTCTGAAAGTGGATGGGCCCTAACGTCCCAATGGGGGTGAGCACTAGGGTCTGAACACCTCCCACAATATTAGAATTTATTTGTGCAAGAAGTTGTATACTAGACCTACATATTTGTTTTTTATTTTAAGTAAATATTCCAGACGAAGTGACCCACCATTCTTAATACTTATTGTGGGTTGGCCCTAACGTCTGAGGTTTGGGCCCAAACATCTGAGGATGGGTGGGCCCTAACGTCTGGAAATATTTCCGAAAATGTGCGAAAGGGGGCCCTAACGTCTAAGGTTTGTGGGTGGGCCTTAACATCTGAAAATAAGTGAAAGTGGGCCCTATCGTCATTAGGCCATAATGTTGTTGGGCCCTAACGTCTGTAGACCTTTGATATACATGTAAAGTGTTTCAGGAATCTTTATTTAATGAAGAACTTATTGGTTTCATGAGGATTAGGGAGCCCGGTCTGGGAGCAGAACTATACACGTACAGTAGTGTTTACTGGGCCACTTCTGGCTGAGTAGAGATGTACCAGAAAAACGCTTTAACCCCCGATATTTAATGTTTCTAATGGAATTATATGTTGACAAATGTCTCCATTTTTTTGCGACTTGTGACTCATGTTTCTTTAACACATCACATGTACTTTCAGAATCTAAAATGAAGGACAAGCAGAATCTGATTTACATTTATTATGGATTCTTTTTACTGGCAATGAGGTAAAATAATCCTTTAGACACAAACATTGGACTCAACAATTGTGGATAGAAAACAAACAACTGGCATAGAATAATGTAACGTATTTATTCACTGGCATAGAATAATGTAACGTATTTATTCACTGTCAATCTTAAACCCTCAATAATTAATCAACTGGTATAGAATAATGTAATGTCTTTATTCACTGTCAATCTTAAACCCTCAATAATTAATCAACTGGTATAGAATAATGTAATGTCTTTATTCACTGTCAATCTTAAACCCTCAATAATTAATCAACTGGTATAGAATAATGTAACGTATTTATTCACTGGCATAGAATAATGTAACGTATTTATTCACTGGCATAGAATAATGTAACGTATTTATTCACTGGCATAGAATAATGTAACGTATTTATTCACTGTCAATCTTAAACCCTCAATAATTAATCAACTGGTATAGAATAATGTAATGTCTTTATTCACTGTCAATCTTAAACCCTCAATAATTAATCAACTGGTATAGAATAATGTAACGTATTTATTCACTGGCATAGAATAATGTAACGTATTTATTCACTGGCATAGAATAATGTAACGTATTTATTCACTGGCATAGAATAATGTAACGTATTTATTCACTGGCATAGAATAATGTAACGTATTTATTCACTGGCATAGAATAATGTAACGTATTTATTCACTGGCATAGAATAATGTAACGTATTTATTCACTGGCATAGAATAATGTAACGTATTTATTCACTGGCATAGAATAATGTAACGTATTTATTCACTGGCATAGAATAATGTAACGTATTTATTCACTGGCATAGAATAATGTAACGTATTTATTCACTGGTATAGAATAATGTAACGTATTTATTCACTGGTATAGAATAATGTAACGTATTTATTCACTGGTATAGAATAATGTAACGTCTTTGTTCACTTTCAATCTTGAACCCTCAATAATTAATCAAATATCATAAACTCCCAAAAACTAGATGGGTCAAGTCTTCAGAAAATGTACAATTGGCTTTCACCAATCCCTTCAAATAACCCAAATTTAGAATGAAAATCGGTTCAAAATACAGTTCAACATAACCAGACATTTATTGAATGAATACAATACAGAATACATTCAGATATACTCAGTATTTATCATGTTTCACTCTAACTTAGCAGAATTTGAGAGATGCGTAGAACTGTAGGTTGTACATTTTCTGAAAATCTGACCAAGATACCAAGTCATTCATGAATCAGGCCAGAGCCATATATATTTAGCGAGACCAATATTTGATATAAACTTCTAGAAAGTATAAAGTATCACTACTCCAAGTGTACAACTGGACATTATCATTCAACGTCATATTATACAAATGTAATTGTAATTTTATGAAAAAAATAAAAAATGTAAAACTCAACAGCCTGTCATGGATTAATAGATATTGTCCTCTTCTCTTCAGAATATAGTCTACAACTATCAACCTCCTGATGAAGGGCCACTTATGCCCGAAAGCTTGAGAAACTAATAAAATCAACACCAACTTTATTATGTTCTTCATAAGTTACATCTATTAAAAATACTTTGGCCAACCCGATATACAACGAGCCCCTTCCCCTTTGACAGAATATAGTCTAGTCTGTCTCAGATCTTCAAAAAATGTACGCGTTTACTAATTCTCTCAAATAACCCATATTTAAGACAAAAATGAGCTACAAAATGCAGCTTAACATAGCAAAACAGATACTAAATCAAGGCAATAGTAATTATATTCAGATATACCCAGTGCTCGTTTTTCCAGCCTAATTTAGCAAAATTTCTGCCAATTGTATATTTTCTGAAAATGTGACCCCTATATATAATACACTCAGATTTTGTCAGTATTTATCATGTGTCACTCTAATTTAGCAGAATCTGATAGATTGTACATTTTCTGAAATTCTGACCCATAAATAGTAAATTTTACAAGTTGGCACAAAACATTAATCTGATAGAATAAAAAATATATATTGATGTGTATTTCATATTTCATCCACCGGCTCTCCTGTCAGTGACTTATACATGGGAATCCTCCCAGTCTTCATCAGAAGCATCTGAATCCTTCCTGTCTTCATCAGAAGCATCTGAATCCTTCCTGTCTTCATCAGAAGCATCTGAATCCTCACTGTCACCTGTAGATGAGTCACTCCATGCTGCCTCCACTCGCTCTCCTGTTGGTGCCCTATACACAGGCCTATCCAGTAGCTGCTGTAGTATAGCTCTGTGCTCCCTGGTGGTAACCTCCACATCTAGTGTTACCCCTGTAAGACATAACTCCAGTGTGTGAATGTTTTGTTGCACCTGGTGTAGCTGTGTGACACACCCCAACAGTTGAGACATGTGGATGTGACCCCTCCACACACTGATAGTGAGCCCTGGTGCATGGGCCTGTGTGTGACACTGTATGAGAGTGTGGAGGATGGTGTGCAGTGCAGTGGCTGGAGCACCTGTGAGCAAGTATATATTTATATCACTGTAGGTGAATATGTCTCCTTGTGTAGCCAGTAGTGCAGAGTAACTCCCAGGTGTAAAGTCAATATCCTCATCATAGTAAAGGTCTATTTCTACCTTAATCTTGTCTCCCTGTCGAGGGGGTGCAGGTGTGTAAGGACCATTTAACCACCTCTCTACCACTTCTGTACCACCACTGACACTGTTAGCCCTTATAGTGTAGGTGAGATGACCAGTTGGTTTGATGTGTGACTGTGTGTCAGTGCTTGTTGCTAGGGGTGCATTAGGATCCTCACCAGTGGGTGTTCTCCACCAAGGCATGGCTAGTACCTCCTGGTACTGCCTGGTGTCCATCACACGTGTATAAGCCTCCTGGTTATCAACCACTATTTGTGTTTCACACAGCTCCACATCAACACCATCTGGCTTCACTTTCAGCAAGTCACCCAGGGCCTGCAGTAACTCAGTAGCTGTAATACCACCATCATAAGTCTTCACACTTGTACACATGTGAGCCTGAGCACAGTGTGTGTAGCTTGCTGTTAGGCCCTGTATGATGGGCAGGATGTGTGCTGATGGCTGTATTTCATATCCTTCAGTATAGGGATCATCAGGTAGTTGCATGATTACCTTATCACACTGGGGCAGGGCTGAGAACAGTTTGTTGTAATGGTCTACAGTGTACATGGAGGCAGGTGTAGCACCAAATACATACTGGAGCTGATTAACCTCTATCCACAGGTCACCCACATGTTGAGGCATGTAGTGGCTCCCCCTCCACCAGTGCAGGGCTGATGCCCCATCACTAGGGCACCAGCTGTATATTTTGTACTCGTTGCCTTCTCCCTGTATCCACCCCCACCTACTGGTATCCTCCACCCTATAGTATACATAGGTTATACCAGACCTGTAATATATAATATTTTATTGTAAGTTAGAGATGTTGGTCCTATCTCTCTCAACACACTCAAGGTGTTGTTACCATGGAAATATCAGGGTGATCATGAAGTAAATCTTAGATTTATATAAAAGTGGATGAGATACTAGTAAGACATTGTAGAATAGGAAAATACCAGAGTCAGAATTTCAGAAAATGCACAATCTAAAATTCTCCACATCTCTGAAATTCTGCTAAATTAGAGTGAAAAATGATAAATAATGACAATATGTGAGTGTATTATATATAGGGGTCACGTTTCCAGAAAATGTACAAGTGGCAGCTCTACAAATTTAGGATATTTTGCTAAATTAGGCTGAAAAATGATAAATACTGGGTATATCTGAATTTATTATACCTTTCTAGAGGTTGGTATGATACTCCCATTGGCTTAAGCATTGGTCGTCATATCAAAGAGAGCGGGTAATATGGCTGCCGTATTACCCGCTCCCCGCCGTATTACCCGCACCTAATGGACAAAATAGTCCCGATCATTTATTTTATATTTCTATTTAAATAATTCCTTCTGCACAAAAAATACACATAATATGAATCGCCCATAGGTAAAGGAAAATAAACGATTGACTTATTTTCTCTATTTAGTTTATGTTATAATCGATCATAGGTGTAGGTAGAAACGAACCACCGCCGAAGGCACTTGTCGGAGCAGTCAACAAAATGATCGTATAGGCCTATAGATCGGCATGCTTAGTTACGGTATTGAAGCTGCCACTGGGAGTGGTCATGACAAATTCTGATCAAATAAATGAAATAAACTAAAATACTTTCATAATTATCGACGTCTACCCGTTACCAAGGCATTAGTTGAGTTTTAAAAAGATTTAAAGTTGTGAAATGGCAACAAATTGATTCGAAACCGTGAGCAATTTTCCTGTGTTTTGATTTTGTGAAGCTTAGCTTAGCTTAGGGCCTATAACGTCCACTCGGTAAACCGTCGATCGTTTTCCCGATTTTCTCTCGAAATAATAAACCTAGGAACTTCAAATGAAAAGTTTAATCAAAGAATCATATGTAAAAATGCGATTTTGCTAAAGAATATCAACGATTTAAAGCTGTGGAATTGATTCGAAGTGCTTATGAGTTAGTGTGGCTGCTGACAGTAGCCTCCCTCGATCGCCTGGCTGACAGGCAGAGTCAGTGTGAGGCACACTCTCTACTCAGCGAAAAATGCCGAGTTCAGACATGAAAAGTACAGGAATTTGAATATCAAACTGAACAACATTGATCTTATTAAGTAATTTAAATCGTATCCCTGTCTTAATAATAGTAATACACCGAAAATTAACTGAAATAACGATTCAAAATAGAACTATATTCTGAAGGACTTGTCACAACCCGGCAGGTTTAGCGCGCATTGATATTTACCGATAGCAAAGCCCCGGAACTATAAGCAAGCTCAGGTGGGAGGGGCCGTGTTTATGTCTGCGATTTTCATCAAATTCCAACCATTTTCCAGCTAAAATGTCGGGAAACGTATCGTACCAACCTCTATTAAGGTGATAATAAATGCAAAAGCGCATTCGGGACGATCTGTGGTCCCATATTTCCCTTGGGCTACGTGATCGTATGTATGTATTCTGTACTGTATTCATTATATAAATCTGTCTGGTTATGTTGAACTGTATTTTGAACCTGATTTTCATTGTAAATTTGGGATATTCGAGGAGATTAATGAAGGCCAATTGTACATTTTCTGAAAATCTGACACACCACTGTCCCAAGCAGTATGGACGTCTGTTTTGTCCCCTATCTGAAAGGATATAAACGTGAAATAGGAAAAATAAAAAATATCCAAGACTTTTCTTTTTGGAATATCCAACACCTTTTTGTCAACTTTCTTTTCCTTTTTGCCAATATCCTTTTCCTATTTGGGTTATCATTTTCCTTTTAGGATTATACTTTTCCCTTTTGGAATATCTTTTTCTTTTTAGAATATCCTTTTCCTTTTCCGGATATCCATTCCTTTTCCAAATATCCACTCCTTTTCACCCATCTTCATTGGAATAATAGGGGGTGCCTCAAACCATCTGTGTTGCTATGGTGACCAGACTGATCAGTGTGATCACTCATGCATGCAGCTGGTGGAGTGCAGGTGCACCAGTGACTGAGTTGGGTGTGTTATGTAACACTGCTATACTAACACTCACTTGCCTACTCATGTCTCCTTTTGTATGGGTAGAAAAGGAGAGACCAGGGAGGACATGGATGACCAAATCTTGACATAGGTGTCAGAGCAGCCAGACATGGCTTTTTATGTAGAGGAAATAGGACATACCATAGAAGACATAGGAAAAAGGTGCAGTGACATACTTTTCTGTGGTGATTATCTATAGGAAATAGTGGAAAAGGAGGCTGACATGGAGAAAATCGCCACTGACATGGAACTTTTTGTTCTGGAAAAAGTAAAATCTGCCCCGGACATAGGAAGTTAGTAGTCAGAAAAGAATTTGTAATATGAGAAATAGCTTGTACCACAGAGGAAAAGTCTGTACGGATGTCATCATTAGTACATATGTCTACTTTGGGACGCAACAACGCCCATCAATATTCACATGTCAGATTCAAGCATGTTAATTAATATTATCATGATTTTTGCCGCTCATCCCCCAAACAGTTTCACTGAATGAAACCTGATTTTTTCATGCATTTTTTACTTTATTTTAAGATGCAATAATTATGTCAGAACAAAGATTGTTCCATTGGTCAAAATTACTGTATGATAAATATGTAGGAATAAAAGTATTTTTCATTGCTATCCAAACTGGAAGGTATTCCCTGCTGTATGTACAAGGGTGAAGATATTTGACATTTTCTCAGACAAAGGCCAGGTGAGTAGATGACACATATCTGGTGTAACCATGGTTACCCCCCGCCTCACTATACAGGTATCACTACACAGATTTATTTGTTTATACTCACTTGATAATAAAAGTGCTTTACTGTGGGAGACCAGGGTTAAATGTGTTTATGTTTCACTGAATACAACATCTTGGAAGTACATATATTGTGCTACTCATCTGATTATTTACACATTGCTCTAAATCAGATTCTCAGAAAATGTACGATTTGTCTTCACCAATCCC